>JAEMOT010003869.1:901227-940945 GCA_019297695.1 Apostasia ramifera | reverse complement strand
AGAGAGAGAGAGAGAGAGAGAGAGAGAGAGAGAGAGAGAGAGAGAGAGGAAGGGAAGACCTGAGTGGAAGAGTGTGGGATGTAGACAAGAGTTTTTTAGTTTTCATTGAAATGTATATAGTTCAGAGGCAGTGGGAGCCTTCTGCATCCTCTTCATCTCTCTCTATTTTCTCCCTTATTCAGGAAGAGCTATTGCTGTTTTTCATGTATTTTTAGCGCTTCCTTCTGTTGAGGACCGTTGTAATTTGAATTTACGCTTCTTGTAGTATCTGATCATATGATGTTGATCTTAAAAGCTCAAATTTCTGGTTAATGTTTCAATGAAATCTTTGATGAATTTTGAAATGTGCGAATGACATCATGTTATTATCTATCTTTTGATATGTTTTGTATATCTGTCAAGTTCTATTAACACGAATTGTTTGATATCTTCTATTGTGTTCTGTTGAAGAATTTTTGTTGCTATATACTTAACATTATTCCTACTTCATTATATTAGCTACTATTTATGACACTTTTATTTATTATTTTTTAATATGTATATATTTTTCCTGCTGTCATATACTAGCTATTTAAATTTTGATCATGCAGTATTTGCTTATTTAGTCTCTGAGTTTACTTATTAAATCTAAACTATCCACTAAGTAATTATACTTACCTCATATTGTTATTTTTTTTACAGATTAGCATTGACTGAAAAGAAATAAACTCTAAAAAACTTTTGTTTGTTTATCTTATATATTATGGTCATGTATTTTTTTTTTTTTTTTTAATTTGAGTGCTCTGTCAATAATCTTCTCTACATCCTCAGCCTTCTCGCTAAAGCCCTCACAGTTCATACTAAGTCTTGATTTTAAAGTTGATTTTGACTAGTCAATACCATCGTTTTACCTCGATACATTTCAAAAAAAAAATTAAATCATTATAATAACTGTCTTTAACAAAGACTCCCTTATTCATTATCTTCTCATATCATTCATAAAAAATTATATGAAATTTCGTTGATAAAATAATTTGAGTATTGTTCCGCTCTCCGTATAGTCTTTGGCTAGCTCTATTATTTTTGATTTCATTATATTTACAATATTATTAGTATATACAAATAATTATTACAAATTCTATCTACTCGGCTTAACTTAAAAATTTAATTTTAAATAAAAAAAAATTAGCAACTCTTATGGGAGCATTATTTAAAATAAAATAAAAATTATTTGAAGTTGAGGTTTAATTAATTGCTCGAACTCAATTAGTAACCAAAGCAAAAATAAAAAATAAAAATAAAAAAAAATAAAAAAATAAAAAAATTAGTAACCAAACCCAGCCCCACCCATTTTCCACGCGGGCGAGTTCAGGTGTGGACTTCACCGACCCCGCGAGACAAACTTCCTCGTCAAACGATCAGCATCCAACGGTCAAAACCGTCGGAACACGATAAACCTTCTCCTCACTTTCCGCGCAGCTGCTGCGCCTCCGCGGAGCAACTTAACTACTTCCGCGCCACCCCGATCCAACCGTCGGATTGGAGGTTGGTAGAAGATATTGACGGCGATGGTGATAGTGAGTGTTTCGCGTCAACGGATTTCTCAGCTCACGCTCGTTCGAGTGAATAGGAGTACAACTTGAAAAACTTTGAGTGCGCATAGCAGATGGAATGTATGGATTGTCTATTTGTATCCCGCCGTCAAGGCCTTCAATTGAGCTCGTAGCGGAGAGCGAGAGAGTGGGTTGCTCGTCGCCGGCGATCTCTTGATCTGAGGAAAGCAACAGATAGAGGTGATGGCGAGGATTGGAGTGTCGATGGAGGTTGGTAGCGACGGGGTGGCGGTCATTACGATGTCGAATCCCCCCGTCAATGCGCTTGCTCCGTCGAGTAACCTATTCTCTTTTTCTCCCTCTCTTTTCCTGCTATTTTTCGACCGCATTTTGGATAGTTTGATGGGAATTTATGACTCAGTTGTATTGACTTTGTTTTTCTTGTAGTTGTCGCTGGATTGAAGGATAAGTACAAGGAGGCGATGAAGAGGAACGATGTCAGGGCTATCGTTTTGACTGGTTAGCTTCATTACTAAGTTATTTTCTCCGATTCTCATTGCACTTTGGTGATTTGGGTTGGATGTGCTTGCGTTTTCTTTTCGGCTCGTTTTTGGTGCAGGTTAGACCGTTAGAGTCGAAGAATGTATAGACTGTCCCGTTCAAAAAAAAGCCGTGTCGGTTTTTCTCCCCAAAATTTGTAGTTTAAGTTTCTATCATTAGTTTACTTTAAAGCGAAGTTTTGATTGTCTAATATTTAAAAACAAAAGCTATGAAGCACGAGTATAATACAGTGATACGAATATGATATAATACGGATACGATGATGTATCAAATTTAAAAAAAATAGGATACGGATACATCAGAATACTACTGTTATATATATATGCATAATACGTCATATTCACATATTTAAGATATAAATCTATGGTAAATTATAATGATATGTATCTTATTTCTAGAAATTTCAAAAATATCTTTAAAATTTTTTCAAATTAATTACATTTTTTCAAACGTTCTTCGTATTACTAAAAGAAAAATTTTATGAACAACTAAACTTGAAAAAATAAAAATATTCTTCAACAATTATTAAATTTAAAAAAATCTTAAATTAAAATAATATTATAAAGTTTATTTAATTGTTTCTCAACTTGTCATAAATTATGTTAGTGAGGTGAAAGTTTAAATATATATCAGTTTTAAATCCATCCCAAATCAATTAGCTTAATGCAAACGAGATATAATTGATAATAATATGATATAGATTAAAGATATACTGACTCGATTCTCTTTTCTTCGAGTCTCTAACTAAATAAATAGATAAAATAAAAAAGATCAAATTCCTATCATTTTCGCAATATAATCTTGATTAAGATAAAAAAAATATAATTAGTGTCCAACACAAAGAAAGATGGTATCGATTAAGGTATAAAAATTAGATGACACAACTATTTGCAGATACCAAATATTTTTTTTATTGCCAAAACACTAACGTGTGTGAAGCTTTTTATGATCCCAATTGCGCAAGCTCAGTATATTTCTCTCTTAATTTTAATATTTAAGTCTATGTATAAGTTGTGTTTTATATATGAGATATTTTTTTTTATTTTTTATTGTGTGAGTCGGACTAATTGTTTCAATATGTTTTTTATAATTAGAAATATCGGGAAGTATCAAATAAGTATCGAGCAAGTATCAGATTTTTAAAAATTAAAAATAAAAATTGAACCGCCACATGGCGTATTGAATTCTTATCGGTGAAATATCAAGGGATATCGGTATCCGATATGAATACGATACAGATATGTTAGGCTTCATAAAGTATCAGTGCTTCATAGAAAAAAGTTTTGATTGTCTTACCATTTAGTTTAGTACTTTAGCTCACAATGACAAATAATTGATCAATCTGCATTTCTGGCAACTAGTTGTATCTCTATACAAGGCATGATAAGAACCATTAGGCTAGCTAGATATAGTTGGTTTGTGACGCACGGCAGGTTCTTTACTGTTATTTGCTTAATATGCTGACAATGCAATATTATGATTATTAATAATGTTTTGATTGCTTAATATCCTAAAACCATACCCACCATAGAAACATTAATCTCAATTTTTGTATAGTTAATTTATTATATTTACCTTGTTTAAATACTGCATTAATTATGATTATTAATAATGTAAGAGTTTCCTAATGTTGTGGATATTCGGCATTAAAGATTAATCCCAGTAGTCATATAACTGTAGTCAAGTACAATATCTAATAACAAAGAGTGTTGTGTTTTGGTTTTCTCTATTCATATAAGGTATATACTGAGACATTAAATTACTTCTTCATAATTAAACCATTATTGAATACGCTTTATTTTTAAATAAAATTTAAAATTAAAATAGCATGTGTCAAAATCTTATTATAGAAAGTTTATATTCTAATACATTCAAACAATATTTAAATTCTATTGGTTTGTAAAGATATTTACTCGAGTATAATCTCTAATAACAACATATTTGTATTCGATTGCAGTGATTTCCCCTCTGATATTGTACTCAAACATAACCTTTAATGACAGACTTATTGTACTCAATCAAAAATGCTTTTTTTACCAGGTAAAGGATGTACTGAAATACAATATGTAAGAACTAGAAAATTGTATTCAATCACATAGAACACATTGAATGAGCAATCAAGTACAATCTATATTATCTATACTAGTAATTGTCGTATACTTGATTACTTCAAACATCAACCAGGTTGTGCTTGCTCCAAATGTGTGAACGATAGGGTAAATTCGGAATTTGAGTACAATACGTATTAAATATTTGGTTGTATTGAATTTTTTTTGTGCATTTGACTATTAATCGAGTATAATATGTAATAGTAGTGTTTTCCTAATTGAGTGGGTACTAGTGAGTCTCAGGTTTACATCACACTACTGCTATTTTTAAGTAGGTTAGGAGAAATTGTGGTGTTGAGGGGATATAAAAAAAAAAGTATAATATGTATTACTAATGGTTGTGTATTCAAGTACTGGAATAACCTCAATCCATATAATGAAGCAGGATGCAGTTCAATGGTATTTGAGTACATAACATTTATTGATATTAGTAAGAAGAAATTTAAAAGTTTTTATTTAAAGGAAAATTATATAAAATAATTATTTACCATAAAATGCTGAAAGACCATCAATGAAAATCACACTAACAAGTGGTAGGATTTTCCTTTTATGGCATTATTTTCCATTAGAGACGTTATGTTGGTATATGCCATGTGTCAAAGTATGTTTGGGCACAATAGCCAATGTAGATGACATACAAGTCTATCTCCTTTCGTAATGTCTATCCTTGTAATTTGATTTTGTGAATTTTATATTGGCTCTATTTGTTTTTTTTCCATTACAAAGCTACGCTGCAGTTTTAGTTTTTGAGGATTGTTCTAGTGTTGTTGATTCTGATTGTTCCACACATAGGTGGTAGTGGGAAGTTTTCTGGTGGATTTGACATCAATGTTTTTGCTGAAGTTCACAGGACTGGTATGGATTGTCATTCAACTACATGAAGCCTTTTCATGTTCTGATGTTTTATTATATATCTTTTAATTGCCATAACAGGGGACATATCTGTGTTGCCTGATGAGTCAATTGATCTGCTTGTTAACACTATTGAAGGTTTTAATTTGTTTAAAGTGCAATGTATTTTATCTTTCATGATATTAGATCTATATGGTTGTTCATTCCCTTCATATAAGTTGTGTTATTATTTTCAGATGCCAAAAAGCCTTCTGTTGCAGCCATTCAAGGACTTGCTCTAGGAGGTGGTTTGGAATTGACAATGGTCTGCAAACTGTTACAGACCTTTTTTTCCTTTTAGTTTAAGTTTTCATGTTCTGTTTAGGTTGTGGTACCTTTTGTGTAGGCCTGTCATGCTCGAGTTTCCACTCCAGATGCTCAACTTGGATTGCCTGAGTTGACTCTCGGCATTATTCCTGGCTTTGGAGGTTTTGCTAGTTTTTACATCATTGTGTTAATTTTTCCCTCATCTTCATATTTCTATATGGTTTCTTGAATCTATAATTTTTCCAACATTAATTTTACATTTTTCCTACTTGTGTGAAGGTACCCAGCGTCTTCCCAGGCTTGTGGGGCTACCAAAGGCTATAGAACTGTTGTTGGTAGGTGAACTTTATCCATATAATTTTTTAATTTGTTTTGAGAGCATTCCCCAGTTTTTGGTGACAGTGTCCCTAGACAAGTGGCGGTCTTGCCTTGGCATGGGCCATGGGGGCAGTCCCTATCATGCAGCAGACTGGGTTAAATTATCCCAAAGCATTTGACGGCATTTGCTTGATACCAGTAGAAGAAAGATCATTTTGTGTGTGTATGTGTGTGTGTGTGTTTCAATTTTGCATATAAATTAATTTGTAATTTAGTCAATTAAAAAATTTATGGATATAACAAACTAGAATTAAGTTGTAGTGAAGAAATTTAGCACTTCTTTATTTATTTTGAAACTTGAAGTTTATTTTAATGCTAAGACTTATTTATTTAAATTTGTTTAAATCTTAATCAAAAAATACTGTGATAAAGCTCTGAAAATTACTTGTTTAATTTTAATTGTAAATTTCAATTTTATTGTTCTTGGAATCACTTTTCCCAGACAATCCCAACATATCCCCATTTACAACCAAATCGTTTGCATAAACTAACCCAGGTTTAGTCTAGGGTAAAAAAGACTAGATCAAAATAACCTCATTATTTCAAATCCTACCTGATTGATCCTACTGCCAAAGTAGCCAATGCACCATATCTTTTTTTTTTGCCTTGGCAATATCCAAAATGCAGAACATTTTTATTAGAGCTTGTTGCTATCTTGAAAGTTTTGAGATTCAGAATTGGTGCAGCATAGCTTGTTTTACCTTTGCGAAATCTAAAATGCAAAAATTTATTAGAAACTTGTTAGCACACCTTTAGGACCTTTGAAAATATTTTAATTTTGGTTTGGCTCAGCCCTCCTTTTAAAAAGTAATACAATATCAAATTTCTTCATATAGAACTGCTGCCTTTTGCAACTTTGCGTTATCTTTCTCCTTTTAGAAGCACCTTGGGACGCATTGACATCATGAACTACAATAATGCTCCACTTTGTAACTCAATGGGACTTTAACTCCAAAGAAATTTCTTCTCAGTGGTCATGCACAGCTCTTGAAGAACTTCTTCACAATTTTGGTACGTGTAATAATGTTTATTTACCTTCAATGTGTTGCAGTTATCTAAGTCGATCAAAGCTATGGAAGGGAAGAAATTTGGCCTTATTGATGCTATTGCTTCTCCGGAGGAGTTGTTAATGGTTGCAAAAAGTTGGGCAGTAGAAGTAGCTGAAAGGTGTAAACCTTGGATCAGTTCACTTCAACGTACTGAAAAAATTCCTCCACTTTCTGAAGCACGCAAAATACTGCATGCTGCCCGAGAGCAAGCCAAAAAGACTGCTCCTAACATGCCACAGCGTCAAATTTGCCTCAATGCAATTGAGGAGGGGATTGTTTGTGGGGGATATGCTGGGCTCCTAAATGTAAGCTTACTTGACAGTAATTTGCATTCCATGAAGTCAATTTGTAATACTTGCACCAAACCTATTATGCCAATCTCTACTTTAAGCTTACTTGAAAGTAATTTGCATGCCATGAAGTCAATTTGTAATACTTGCACCAAACCTATTATGCCAATCTCTACTTTAAGTTGACTAGTCCAGGTAAGAGATAGAATCAGCTGAGTGATACTGATGCAGTTGTTAGCAATGTTTGTAGGGTTATAAACCTCACAATTTCAACATTTGTGAAGATTTTTTAAATCAATTTAGGTTTGGTTGACAGAGAAGATATCTTAGGCTTAAAGAACTCAATAATATTGCATAGTTGGATGTAAGAGGAACATTGCTCCTTATTTTCTATCCCTTATATTTTGTATATGTTTAACCTGGTATATAAGGTGAGAATTTGTTTCTACCACCGAACAGTAGGCTTTTCTATGAAGTTAAATGACATGTTGCCTGCAGGGTTTGATTATTTTCTGTGTGTTTAGAGCTATTCCATATTGTTAGTATGATGCATTCTTTTCACTTTTATGTTACTATGAAACTTCTGAAGTTAGTTAGCTATCTTCAGGAGACCAGACTTTTTAACGAGATAATACTAACAACAAACGCAAGAAGTCTTATTCATGCATTTTTTGCTGAACGTGCAACTTCCAAGGTATATACATTGTTTTCCTGTTCATTTATTTTGCTTGACTAAATTTAACTGCTTGTGATATCAACCATGTTCTTAACTGGTATGACTTTGTTGCTGATAAAAGTTATGGTTTTGGGGCAAAAAGTTTAGTTTCGTGTTCTTACCCTTGGCATCGACTGATTTTTTAAGCACTAATGGACTACTAATGGACTTCAATTGCAAACTATTTATAGGTCAAATATCATGCAAAATGATAGGTAATATTATTAATTAGTCAAAAAATGTGAACTTACATGTATGCATCCCTAAAAAAGTTCCATTTTATTGAGCCTTAGGCTTTGTCTATATCAGACTGTAAAATTGTTCTTGTATCATAACCTACGAGTTTAAGTTTTTAGACTCTATTTGGAGGTCATTTTTACCATGGCCATGGCCAAAATAGCCTCCAATTTTTTTTAATAAAAAATTAATTATGATGGAAAAAAAATTATAACTTTTTTTAGATATGTGTATAATGGAAAATAAAGTTAATTAGTTACATTAAAATTATGTGGGATATGAAATAAAGTTAATTGATGTATTGAAAATTGTGCACGATATGATATAAAGTAATTTTTTTATATTAAAGTTTGTATATTGAGGAAAAAGCATAAAATGTTATTTTATTTTTATTTTTTTAAAAAATTGGAGGCTATTTTAGCAATGGCCATATCAAAATAGTCTTCAACCAAATAGAGCCATAGGTTAGTTGATAACTAGAAATTTAACATGGTATCAGAGCCAAAAGTCTTAAGTTCAAACCTTAGTGACCTCCAATTATTTATAGGATTAGATTTTTTAAGAAAGTGTCTGTATTAAACTCCACGCTACAAAGCAAATAAACTTGCACGTGAGGAAGCTTGTTATAATATAAAATTATTCCTACACCATAACCTCCGAGCTTAAGTTTTTAGGTCAGTTGCTAACTAGTGATGTAATAGTCTAGCCTTTTACATATAATGATATTTCAGAGTTTATGGTGTCGAATTGGGCGGAGTGATTTCTCCCAGAACTTGGTTAGATTACGATTATAGGCCTACCTCTCCTAGGTTTATCCTGTCACTTAAGACATTCATTCGTAAATTCTAGTGTTGTTTTTCTAATTGTTATTTTCAAGCTATCAAGTTTCTTCTTTTTCAATGATGGCAGTGCTAACCATTTTTGCTGCTTGGGGTAGATTTCTATTTATACCATATGCTACTAGAATATTTTGTAGATCTTGTTTTTGCGATCACATGTTACAAGATTTCGTTTATGCTGAATGTTGACTTATAAAGAGAAAACATACAAATAAAATAAATATTGTAGAAATGAGAATGCTAAGGTGGATGAGTGGGCATACACGAAAAGATAGAATGAAAAATGAGTATATTTACAAGAAAGTTTGAGTGTCATCAATTGAGAATAGATTCAGAGAAAGCCGATTTAGATGATTTGGATATATAAATTATAGGCCGATTGAAACCCTAGTAAGAAAAATTAGGTCATTGAATCTTGCCTATGTAAAAAGAGGAAGAGGAAGACCAAAAAAGATATGACAAGAAACTACAAAAAATGATCTTACACACTTAAAGCTAAATGAGGATTTGTTAATTTATAAAATGCAATGAAAATAAAAAATTCACGTAGCCGATTGTTGTATGTTACAAGATTCCAATTGCAATTTGTTGTGCATTGTACACTATGATGTGCACATAGGTTTTCTCTGATGTAACCATAGAATGAATAGTTTTATGCTTTACATGCATGCCATGGACCTTTTTATCATTGTTGCTATTGGCTATCACCTCGAACTCTTCTCCCATTTTAGATGCCAAAAGTACAGAAATTTATAAACATGCACAGATGTTGTGCAGCTGTTTGTTTGACCATTTGTATAATGGATGGCATACCATCTTTGCTTTTGCCTTTACATCTGCTTCCTTTTCTTTCCATCCAGGTCCCTAATGTTACCGATGTTGGGATCAAGCCAAGGAAAATAAGAAAGGTTGCAGTAATTGGCGGTGGTTTGATGGGCTCTGGTATAGCAACTGCTCTAATTTTAAGTGGTGTGCTTGTCATTCTCAAGGAAATTGATTCCACTTTTCTTCAGCGTGGAATGAAATCAATAGAAGGTATCAATTTGAATGCATGATGTTATGCTTTTATTACTGATTTTCAATATAGAGATTTAGATTCCTAAGATGCATTTTTTATTTCTGAGATATCACATTTCTAATGCTGTATTTCTTATATTCAGTTCAAAAAATATTGTGAGCACACTACCTTCGATAATTCATGAATCACATCTTATGTACTTTGTCATAAGCTTCCATCACAATTTGGTGCTTTTCCAGCAAACCTTGAGGGACTAAGGAAGAAAGGGTCACTAACAATGGACAAAAAAAACAAGGCCCTGTCACTTCTCAAGGGTGTTCTAGATTACTTTGAATTCGACAGTGTGGATATGGTCATCGAGGTAGAATTTGAGCTCTTTATTTGTAAGCATATCCAAAATTGTCAACTTCTATGCGCATGTGTGTTGGGGGGTTGGGGGCAGGAAATGGATGGAGAGACACTATTGATACTTGCATGACCTGTAGAGCAAATATTGCATTGTTGATATGTTGAAATCTTCGATTGGACTTGTTAATATTTATCCTACTACAATAAACTTTTAATTTCAACATTTTGTTGCTTATAGAAATATTTTTGCAAATTCCTCTTTGCTTTCACATTTTTTTTCTTTAGACTGATAAAACAACTTTAAAACATCTTTTAGGCTGTTGTTGAGAATGTGGCGCTCAAACAATCAATATTTGTTGAAATTGAGAAGATTTGTCCTCCTCAATGTATTCTGGCAACCAACACATCCACTATTGATTTAAATATTGTTGGTGAGAGAACAAATTCTCAAGATCGCATTGTGGGAGCCCATTTCTTCAGGTTAAATATTTTTGCTCAATCAGGAATTTATTCTCATCAAATTTAATGACTGTAATATGAAATTATTTGTTTTACTTGAGCATAATGATTTATTATTAGCCAGGTTGCTGCCATGATTTATTATTAGCCCTGAGACTGTTGAGAACGTAATTTCAGACTTTTGAGGACATGGTGAATTTCAAAAACATAGATCAATGTGGCTTACTATTTTTAATCCAAATCAACAAACATATGGTTCTGTCACTATCTCAAGAACCAATAAAGAAAATAATAATTTCAAAACTTGGCAATGTAGACTACCCCATTCCCCATAAAGTGTATTGGTTAACGGACTATAACTTAAAAAAATAAGATTGAACAATAATACGTTAAATCACTGATGTTAAAGTTTACCTTCTTGTATAGTTAAAACGAGAATATTAGAAATTGATCCCTCATCTTCAGCAATTACTGTTTAAGTTAAGGCTTTATAGATATCCACAGATCAACATTATGAGCAAACAATGAGAGTAATACAAGAATAGAGTGTCTATTTATGTTCATAACTTGTATTTTGGTTGTACTGATTGAAAACGTCTCCTATAGGATTTGAAGTTTTTAAGAATTAGCTGTGATTTGTCATGTACATTTAGCAGAAAATGAATGAAGAAGTGCAAACTCAGCTTGAATTAACTTGAAAGGACTAGGAAGAAGGGGAATGAAGTTGTTGGACAAAAAAGTTGGAAAATGTTTGACATTTTGTCATTTTCATGCTACTTCAGTTTATATTTAAGATTAAATACCCTTTTTAACAAAATTGCTAAATAATATTAATACCATAAATCATATTCCACCTTAAAAAATCTGTATGTTAACTTCAATTTTAAAAAATCTGTATGTTGTCTTTTCTTATGTGGGCTTGGTAATACTTCTAAAATATAATTTTGCAGCCCTGCCCATTTGATGCCTTTGATGGAAGTTGTTCGCACCGAAAAGACTTCATCACAAGTAATTTTGGATCTTATGACTGTGGGGAAGATGATAAAGAAAGTCCCAGTCATTGTAGGAAACTGCACAGGCTTTGCTGTTAATCGGACCTTCTTCCCATATATTCAAGCAGCACAATTATTGTTACATCTCGGAGTTGATCTATTCAGAATTGACAGAGTGGTTAACAGTTTTGGCATGCCAATGGGTCCTTTTCAGTAAGTCGTACCAATCTTTTGTGATGCTTTCTTAGATATACCACATGGATGAACCAATACTTCTAATAACAAAACCTATATCTCAAGTATGCAATTAAAATGTTTTTACTTGGTAAAATAATATATTTTTTTGCTTAACCATATTTTAAAAATGTCCAAAAACGCCTGCTTGTCAAAAGTAAATTTAAATGTTTTTTATTATAGTACACTCGTTTGACTACAAGTTTGTCCTTAACGTTATTTAAGCTTAAGCTTAAATTAACTTCCCTTCAACAAGGCAGTTACAATTTTTTTCAAGTCATGTTAAAACCTCAAGAAGAGCTTAACTAATTTACTAAGAGTAGCTTAAATAAATGCTAGTAAAGGAACTCCAAGATTTCAAAGATAAGTAAAGTTTTTGACTATCCTAAGACAATTTCCTCACTTTGTAATAATATTCCAAGATTGGAATCTCTTTTTGAGTAGAGCCAAACCCAATTGCTTTTGTGGAAAATATGGTCTTGGCTTTTAGCTTTGATTTTTCATTCTTTTTGCACTAACTCTAGGTTTCACATATCCCTAGCCAAATTTCCATTGTTTCTTTTCAACTAGAAACTCTCTTCTTTCCATGTTTTGTAACCTCAAGGATTTAAGGAAGGAATGAAGGAGAATATGACAGAGAATGGAGAAATGAACTGGGAATTGATTTTCTTCTAAAATTGGTGTTTTCCGAGAGATGGATTTTGTTTTAGAATAGAAGAGAGAATTGAAATCAAGTCACAGTAAGAGAATTGCATACCAAAATGAAATACTTAAGTATTTTCTCCAAGTTTGGCACTAAGAATTTCATGGCTTTCCACTCCTATTGATAGATCCATGAGGTATAAATTACACAATTCTAGATCTACATAATGAAAATACATTACGTGGAATCAAACCTAGAGTTTAACCTATATTAAGTTGGATTTCATGGAGACAAACGAGGGAGACAGTTGGTGATCGGTATAATCATTGGATTGATTAATGGGTGCATTACTTGTTAGAGAAGACTTTGATTTTTCTTGTTGGCCCTAAAGCCTTCCCAAGAGGGTTGGTGAAGTGTGAATAAAAAAAATTCAAGTTTAAAGGTATATAATTAAAATTCAATAATTATTTAATGTTATTTAAATTTATTGATCTAAATATATTCTAGATGTTAAATGCAATAATCAAAGTACACAAAAGATAAATAGCAATGATTCATAATAAAAAATGAACGAAATTAGGTTGGGTGAAAATAAGAGCTAGAAAGGTTCAACCGATTTGGCAAATTGACCGGATGCCTCTGGATAGCACAATAAAACTCAAGGTGGAGAGAGAGATTTAGTTTACAAGTTATGTAATACTCTTTTATATGAAAATAAGCGTGTAAAAAATTAATATAAATTGAGTTTATGATATTGCATTAAAATTTAATTTAGAAACAATGAGAAACATGACAAGAGAACATAAGAGATTTATGATAGTTCAGCCTCGCTAGCTTGCTCTACTCCCCATGCTCAAGTGGGAATTTGTCCGCTAAATATGGCCTTTTATTAGTACCAAAGCAGAAACTCATGATTACGAAGTCCCCATTTCAAGTTGAGGATTAAACCTCAAAATTTCCTATGTGCTTGAATATCTAACCCTCTCAAATTTTTAATGGGTTCAATCTTGATCCTCAAAGCCTAACAAAGACTAAAAGAGAAGAAAAGAAACAATATAGAGTTGCTAGACTAGCTAGCTTAATATACACCTTGTAAACAAGTGAAGAGTTGTACGAGGAACTCTATACAGGTATGGATCTTGCCAAACACTAAACTCGTAAAATTTGAAAACAAGTTATTGAAAACTTGTGTAAAATCCAAACAAAAATAGATGAACAGATGTTAAAACAGAATATTGGTGTGGGGGGAGCTAGAATAAGGAGAATATTAGAAGCGGAAAATGAATATTGCACAAGCAAGTTAGAGCAGCTTCTCCATCCATTGAAGAATTCACCAAGAAATCTTCCTATGTTGATCTCCTTAGAAGAAGTTACTGGTTTTAGGTTGAATAAGAAGGACGAGGACACTTGAGCTTTAGAGGAAGTACTTGGGTGTGGCTAGAGAAGAAAATGTTCAAGTTTAGAGAGTGTTAGGAGATTTCTGTTCGTACATTAGTATATCTGCTGCTGTGTAAGAGATGAAGGACAAAAATTCAAACTAGCGAACTAATTAATGCCATGTGTTCCTGCTCCACCAATGAACCAATGACAAGAAGGCCTGGAGAGGGCATTTTGGACAGTATGGCTGGGCTGAAAAGGGCAGGTGAAGCTGAAAATAATTTCAGTTTTCTCGACCCATATTAGCTTAGATGCTAGATGCTTTCTAAGCACCCAAATAATTTCATCTTTCACCCAGATTAGCTAGATGCTCCAAGTAGGCAAAAGTTATGTTGTGGACATAGTGAAGAGTGTCAAGATGATTTAGATGCCACAATATAAGGTGTTGGGCTAAAATTAAATTTTCCTTGAAATAAAAACTTTAGTTAAATAAAAACTTTGGATAACTAAAGCTTGAATTTGACTTAACAAAAAAAATACAATACAGACCAATAGTAGGACACCTTTAAAATATGCTTAGGTGGGAGGTACTAGTTCAACTCAAGCTTCAAACAACCGAAAGAAAGGACAGGTTAAGGTGGAAAAGGTCAACAACTTTTTCTTCTTATGGAAATAGCAAAAAAGATAATAAAAAGTGCCTTTTAGATTTTGCTTGCTAGAGTAAATTGAATCTTCCAAGTAATATCAAAGAGGGATTTTGTACGAGACAAGATATCCTTAAAAATAGGCTAAAAACGGTTACCAACGATCAAAAGTAGAAGCGAGAGAGCTGGACTTTCAGGCTGGATTCCTACTGAGCCATCCAATTGATTTTCACAATCAATCAGATTGTGCTTTCTAGAGAAGGAAAGGGTTATTCTAGTTGATATTTTGGTCATGTAGAAGGGTAAACAATGTAGGATTTTAGACCAAATAAAATGTGAATAACTAGAATGAGTGACCTAGAAAGATACATGTAAACCAACTGACATAATCTAACATGTCTACATACATATCTCAGAAGAGAGAATGATAAGTGAACATGTTTGGAATCAGCTTTTCTTGGACTTGAACTCTTCCATCTTCTTGTAGGTAATTAATCTATAAGCATACTTAAGATGAAGGCCAGTTTCTAAAATAGTTTTAATCATCAAAATCAATAGAGTCCAGCATTTCTCTTCCTTATTTTGACACGATTTTAAAATTTTCTACATGGGTGCAATACTGTCTGTACTCTTGATTTTAAGCTCTTGATCAGTACACTGTCACAAGGTGCAAGTTGGTTGGCCTGACTCGAATTTTAGCATATCTCCTCAATGTTTTTCTGATGCCTTGCAAGAGATGTCTAGATTGTTAGAATCTTACAAATTTGTCTTTAATATTCAGAATTGTGAATCTTAAATTTGATGGTCAATTTGAAAGTTTTTGTCATCTACTTGGTTAGATGAGTTATTGTCATTTAAATTTTAAATTTAAAATTTTGAATTTCCAGAATTTTTAATACTTGTAAAGTGCATTTTCCCTTTTCATGGATATAGTATGGAGTTTTGTTTGTTCTTAAAATAAACAACAACCCAACTACCATAAAATAAAAAACAACACAACAACAATCCTTAAAATTGTCCAGGGTAGTTTTAAGAATTTCTCTTATCCATTCAGTTCCTTGTAGCATCAGTGAGTGAATCTTTTGGTTTAATGACAATATTCTAAGGCATTCTTGATCTTCCCTTCCACTTTCCACCTTGTGACTTGACCCTCCTTACATTTTGTGTATAGGAGGCTATAAAAGTTGTGATTGGAATTGCCAATGCTCTCTTGTCTTATTTTCTATAGGTCTCATGCCCATCTTCTTTCTATCCCTCTTAGTTGGAATATGTACTAGTTGGCGTCAAACATTTATTAGCACATTTATTGGCCATTTATTGTGAAGAGGTTTGGAATGTGTGCCAAACCTCCTCACATTTTGCATCACTAGTTAGATAATTAACTCCTGTCACTCTCTTTTATTCAACCACCCTATCATGATTCTATAATTAATACCCTTCCATATACTTCTATTACATTGGAACAAATCCATGGTATTTGGAATTCTTGCAAATGGAACTATTATTCAATCGGGTCTCATAGAATTGTTACTTCTTTATTTAGGATCACCAAAAATTACTATGCTTTTACTTCTATTTCAATTCAACTTGAATTCCTTTGCTTCTATAGTGCTCCAATGTTCATATGTTTTGTTAACAATTTTTATGAACCCCATTTATCACACTATAACATCTGTAAAAATCATAAACCTCGGAATTGTCTTCAATATTCTTAGTCAACAAGCCTGTCACCAAAATGAAAGATGAGAACTCAGAAGCACAACCTTGATGTAGTGCAATCATAAAGCAGAACACCTTTCATTTGCTACCGGTAGTTCTCACACTAATATCCACTCAATTGTACTTGTCCTCAATGGCAGTAATATATCTAATGAACACACAACCTTTCTTAGAGCTCTTTCATTTGCACCTTTAATTTGGTAAAAATAATGTGAAGGTAACTTTTTTCACTAATAAGTGATCACAAGAGCTGCTTGCATGCAGCAACAGGCATCATTATTGTTCCAACAAGTGTTTGCATGTAACGAGGAACACAGTAGGTGATGCCTTTTTCTCAAGCTTCATATTTGAATTGTGTTTCCTCATCATAGATTTGCGTAATTCTTTAGAAACTTACAACTTAAGTGCAAATCTAACTATTATAAACCTGCCTATTTGATTCATGTTCACAAAATTATTCAACATCATTTGTTAGACATTTGGACAATGCATGCTTGTCTGTTGATGTTTCTCTCTTCTTTAACATGTCTATTTTTTTTAATCTTATTGGATTTCTAATTCCATGTAATAGGTTCTCTTTTGATTACATATAATCAAAAAATTGATGACAGAGTCAATCCTTATCAATTCGTGCATATATCATTTATGCAAGTCATTTTTTTGGGTTCAAAACTAGTGACACTAAATTGAACCCAATTTTTTTTAAAATGTTCACTCCTTGTCGTTAAACTTGTGCACACAATTCTCAACATATGTGTTTGTAAACTGGATTAATACTTAGTTCGAAAAAGTTTGATATTACTTTTTTTGAAGTTTTTGCATGCATAGAACTTCTTTATGTATGCCATTCTCATTCCTTGTTAAATGTGCTTTGATGTCCCTACAGACTTCAAGATGTCTCTGGATATGGTGTCGCTACGGCAGTTAAGCCAATATATGCCTTGGCCTTCAAGGAACGAACTTTTGAGACAGATCTGCTCCACTTAATGATAGAAAGTGGTCGAAATGGTAATAAGTGGTTTCTTGTTATTTTGCAATTCTGTTGGAGGGTTGAAAGTTTGTGTACTTTGGAATCATGGAATGTTTTTATTTTGCAGGGAAAGCAAATGGTAAAGGCTACTACTTGTATCAGTCGGGAAGTAAACCAATACCTGATCTTTCTGTACAAGCCGTCATCAATGAATCTATGCGGCGTACTTGCATCATGCCTAGTCAAGGGGTTAGTCTTACTCTATCTGCAAATATTCAATCAAAAAATGATCTCAGAGACCATATTAATATTAATGCTCATGCCTGTTGTCTATACTATTCTCTTTTTACTAACAAAGAAGCTTAACTTATCAGTTAAAACTCAAAAATTTATTTATATACTTAAATATCCCCCTGCCTACAAGTTCAATTGACTTTGTTTCATGGATTCAATGCAACATGGGTCCTTTTTCCCCCAAACTTGTGCTGTAAATAATTGGAACACACCATGGCATGAATTCAAAACTTTTGGCTTTATTGCAATGTTCAATCTTTGGTTACCAACTAAATTTAAAACTTAAGAGTTTATTTGGCAACAGCCCAAAAAAATTGACTTATTTTAGCCATGGCCATAACTTTAAATTTATTTTTAAAAAAACTAAAAAAATTATTTTATATCTCATCCTACACAAATTTCAACATTAAACAATCACTTTATTTTACATCCAATATAATTTTTAATATAACTAACTCACTTTATTTTACATCATACATATTTTTTTAAAAATTTTCACAAAAATTTTTTAAATCATCTTTTTTTCCTCCAACCAAACAGAGCTTTAGACTTGTAAGTTACGGCTCATATATAATTATGGATTCTTGTGCATACCTTGTATGGCTGTTATTACTCGCCTTAACTTTTCATCATGTGTGGCATGTTACCTAACTTGGTATTCAAAATGCTTCTTTTAGCCCACAAATGTTATGGACCAAGAAATTGTGGAGATGATATTCTTTCCAGTTGTGAATGAGGCATGTCGAGTGATGGATGAAGGAGTTGTAATTCGGTCATCAGATATTGACATGGCATCTATCCTTGGAATGGGTTTTCCCAAATATAGGTGATCAAATTTACTTCTTTTCCCTTGCCATCTGCTTCAATAAGTGCGTTTATACTATCATTTTAGTACTTGCCATGTGATGACATTCAAAAAATATAAACATCATCAAAGCAACAATCAAGTAACTGTTAGATCCCTCGTATCGTCCATTAATATTTGCTGATATCTCAGTTAAAGCACATAGTATTTGTACTCTGCAAAAATTCTGCAATATATGTCCATTAGATAGAGGGAAACAGTGTAGCAATAGAGTTATTTAGAGAATTGTCTACTCCAGAATCTTAGTGAACTACATATTTAACCCTTAGCTTTCTGATATTGCAAATAAGACCTTAAAATTTTTTAAACACCGCAAAACAGCTTTTTCAATACTCTTCGTGATAGCTTTTAACTTAAGAGCTACGGTTTGTTTGGGTTTTGTTCTTTTCATTCTGGAGAAGTTTCATAACTATCTAATTACAAAGAAATCACACAGTAAATTTGGGCGGCACAAAGAAGACCTTGTGTATAACGAATTAGGAGGCTTGCATAAAAGTCGAGAATTTTTGAATTAAAAAAGCTAGGATAATCCATGAGTGCCCCCCTGTTAGGCTTTTGGATATTCATTAACTCAGGGTATTTAATTTTTTTGTTTTAATAGAATAGTGGAGTCTATGTGAAATATCGAAGAATGACAAGTGTATAATTTATTTAAATCTCAGAGATGTGGATTAAATTGTCCCATAAATTTGCTACTACTAACCACCAGCTGGTTTTGGTTGGTCTCTAACTAAGTATCAAGTTCAAATTTCTGTAAAAACTCCCATTAACCCATTTTAACCATTTCTGTTCTTTTGAAGAAGCAATGATGAAAGTATTCCTTTTTCTCTAGGCCTTTTATTCCAGGCTTAACAAGAATCTTAAATACTCAGCTATAAATGCTCTGACAAGGCACTGCATTATAATTCAGTAAAAACAGAATCAAGTACCTGTGTTCGTTGTACTTAACAGATTCCCTTTATGTGAATGCTTTTGTTGATATAAAGCCATCACTTGTCTCATTTCCCATGTTGGAATTAATAAATTTTTTGGTGGCATTCTATTCAGCGTTAACAACTTCATTATGAATTAGTGTCAAAAAGTTCAGGCCAAACTCCTTAGGATGAAGCATAATTCATCAACAAATACAGCATTACAGCATTAAAAACTGATTTGGTGCTAACATTAATATGAAGGGGTGGATTGATATTCTGGGCTGACACAATTGGATCAAGGTATATTTATTCAAAGCTCGAAAAGTGGGCGAATGCCTATGGTGAATTCTTCAAACCATCCAAGTACTTGGAAGAACGAGCTAAAAATGGCCTTTCACTGGTACCATCTGTTTTCATACTTGCAATTACATTACTATGGCTTTTTCTTTGCTTTGAATTTGTGCTAGAAATGGAGTAACTGACTTTCAACTGACTTTCAAGAAGGCAATAATATGAACCTGAATCTTAATTTCATAATGTGATATGAAGGCAATCTAGAGAGAATTTTTTACTATGCATTTGTTATACTGTGTTCTATGAATACTGTCAACTCAATCGATCCAGTACAGCCAACTACGTAATTAATAGTTGCTCTCTATATGTATACACCATTTCATATGAAAATGATGCCAGAAACTTTGTTATGACTTGCTAGTTATTTTGGATTCTTCATCGGCCATCACATGCTTATAGAGTATGTTGTATGATCTAAGTTGGCTAATTCATTTGGTGAAGTGGTTACCTTTGTTCCTTTCTTAGTAATAACATTGAGCACAGCCTCAACATCCAAGTAAGCTTTTAAACTATTTAGATTGATTAATTTGTGTTTTAACATGATATCAAGGCCAGAGGTTTCAACTTCAATCCTTAATGCCCTTTTATTTTTAGCATAAGATGGTAGACTAAAGTATACCAGCATGCTACAAAGTTGACTGGGCTTGTTTACAAGGGGTTGTGTCAAGATTGAAGTTATTCTAAGACTATTATCTTCAAGCTTAAATTTTCATGGTAGTTCATTAGTGTTTAACATGGTATTATAGACAATGATTTTTAATTTATTTTCAAAATTCTTGCTATTTCAACCTCAAATGGCAGATTGCTCAAGAATTCTGAATCGGTTTGCGCGGCTTCGAACTTGTCATTGCCAATTATCAACTTTTAAGAGAGATTTACACAACACTGGAATTTATCATGCTCGCATATTTAGCATTTCATGGGATATACAAATAGTGTAAACAATTCAATGCAAAACTGATTATACTTTTCATGTCCGAATCTTCGTATTTACGACATAGTTAATGCCCACATAACACTAACAATTATGCTACATATGAGTGCTATATATGAGCTATTTATAAGAATTTGTTGTCGTGCGAGTAAATATATAGATAATGATGTTAAATATGGAAGTACTAGGTACGATAAGTTTCAATCTTTTGTATCTAAAACTCCCATTCTTATTTGAAAGCAATCGTGCATGTGCTGTATCCCTTAATGAACAATGGATTAATGAGTGTGCTCTCTATTCAGCATGTTTGATTGTAGTATGTTTATAGGATTGTATATATTGGTTCTTTTATGCTTTCCAAAAGGACAATACCTTCTCTTTTTAGTCATTATTTACTCTTATAGTTCTTTTTGGGTTCTACAGAGTATGGAAGACTCTACTCCTTCAGAAGCTTCAAGAGCACGCCTTAGTGCCAGGATTTAATACAACAAGTATGGGTTAGGTTTCGATATTCCTCCATATTAATACTATGAAGATTTTCTAGTGTGAGGAAATTATTCTTTTTTCTGAAAAAGTTGATGTCAAATTATTAGAACACATAATGTTAATCAAAGCTCCATATTTTGATTACTTTTCAGGAAAACATTGAAATTGCTTGTTCCACACTCGTTGGTATTATATGTTTGGAACTTGAAACGTGCTTGATAGTCGATCAAATTTTAAGTGATTCGAAATCAATTCGAATTTCTTGAAATTTGAAATCAAAGAAGACGGATATTTGGTATTTGCACGAATATATGCTTTAAAAAAAAGACTGATCAAATCAATTGATAATTAGGTTGAATTTAGAGTTGATGTAAAATTTGGTTAAAAAGATTGGACAGACTAAAAAACAGCGCCAATGGAGGAAATAATAAAAAGAAAAGCTATAGCCCAATGCCAGAGATGTGGTGGCGATCTAATATAGCAGTGCAGAAGCAAAGGTATAATGTAGAGAGCATTGTGAGCGTTCAACGATGGTCACAGTGGCTCGACGTCAATGTAGAGGCAAAGGTAGAACCTGGATGGATCTATAGAGGTTAAGGTGGAACCGAGTGATACCATAATTGATGTAGGACAATGCATTCTGATATCAAAATTGACGTAGAATGACGAAGATGTGTAGGCTAAGGTGATTTAAATGGAGATTTTCAATCCACTGATCAGCCACCAATCATGCCTGCTGCCAAATCTGCCTATATCAATCCTCCATCCAGATCAACGCCACGTGGTGAGATCTCGAACGTCGAGTGTAGACCCTGCCTGGGATAAATCGGCTTAAGGTATTTTCCCAACTTTTCTCACCTTTGAATCACGATTTCAGCTCAATCAAAAATCCAGGTCCTTGCAAGTAATTTCCCAGCCCTAATTCCCCAAACAGAGCCGCTCGGTCTCTGTCGTTGCCGCCAGCCCCACACGCCAACAACGAGCGCCCGCCTCCGCCTTCGCGCCANGCTGCCACTCTGACCGCCCGGTTCCGCTACCTCCTTCTCGCTCGGTAGCACCTCGCCTCACCGCGCCTCGCCGCGCCCGACCGAACCTCGCCGCTGGCCGACGAACTCGACCGTGCGGCTCTGCTACCTCCGCCCTATCGATCTGTCGCGCCACGCCTCGCATTCTCCGCTCGCCGCTCTGATCACCTGTAACCCCGCATCGCCTTTTGTTCGTCTACCTCGACACCATCAGGGTCACTTTGATTCATCCCGCTGGTAATGGAATCTCGATTTGAGGTAAATCTGAACATCAACTGAATATTTTAAATATCTGCGAGATCTTGTAGTGGTGTCTGTTATGGGGACTGTTTGATTTGCTCGCATGTGTGATCTGGACATTACTGTGCGAACTAAATTGCTGTTGGGTAATATTTTATTGTAAGAATACCCTTTACTGCGTACCCTGACTCTGATCTGTTGAGATATAGTTGCCTAATATTATTTGATAAATTTGTTAGATATCATTTGAACTTGTTTCTTGGTATTTTAAATTGATCTACTTCTCGTGCTTGTAATTTCTTAGTTATCACATAGTTATCATTAGAGATATTCTTGAACCAGTTTATGACTAAACCGCTATAATTATTTACTGATCTCTAATTAGGATTGCATCACGCATATTCTCCCACATATCTGGTATCAGAGCATGGTTGGAATAGAGTGCATTTAGGCATATTTATTTCTGTTTGCATATGCCCACTAGATCTGGTTTAGAACATACTAGGTCTAATTCCCCTATTCCCATGGATCCCAAACTAGAAGCTATGTTGACTACTCTCATGGCTAGAACAGACTGTCTAGATATGAAAAATAAACTGGATGAGGTGAGTGATCGACTCGCCCGCCTTGAGGTTGAGCGACGCACTCACACCTCAGAGATTGAGGTCGATCAGCCTAGGAGAGAGCCTACTGTTAGGAGGACTATTCACCAGCCTACTGGTCAGGCATATGGTCAGGCATATGAGCCCCGTGATCCTGACGAAAACTACATGCGTAGTATTAAGGTGGAAGCCCCTAACTTCGATGGGACATTAGATCCCAAGGCATACTTAGAGTGGGAGGATGGTATGAACTACTATTTTCAGTGGTATACTATGAGTGAACAAAGAAAGGTCATATTTGCTAAAATGAAGCTCACCTTACAAGCTAGACTTTTTATTAGCAACGTTGAGAGTCTGCGCCAGCGCCGTAGCCTAGAGCCAATTGAGTACTGGAATGAGTTCAAGGCGATCATGAAGGAAAAGTACGTTCCCATTACTTATCATGATCGACTCCTTGATCAGTGGCAGCGCTTGACTCAAGGAACGTGCTCTGTGACTGAGTACATTGCTAAATTCGATGAATTTATGATGCAATGTGGTGAGGCTGAGAGTTCCACGACTACCTTATCCAGGTTTAGAGCTGGATTAAGGGAGGATATACAATACGAGTTATATTTACGTCGTGTCGCTACGCTCGAGGAGGCTTATCAGATGGCCCAGGACTACGAGCGATTTCAGAAGCCTCTTGTCCCACGACGTACTGATACTCGGGAGGGATATATCTCTGTTAGACCAGCACCTATAGGTGTTAAGCCGTCTGCAACTTCTGCTCCTGTCAGTCGCCCACCTTTTTCTAAAAAGGAAAAGGGTAAGGCTGTAGTCGGTGAGTCCTCACGTGGCAATACCGGACGTCCACTACATTATTTTCGGTGCCAAGATTTTGGCCACATTGCTGCTGAGTGTGCCTCCAAAGCCTTGATGATAGAGCAGGTCCCTGAGGATGCTCCTCTATTTGCTGAGGGTATAGAGCCGACTTATATTGCTGACCCCTCATATGCGGAGAAATTTGAGGAGTACAAGGAAGAGGTATGCGATCATACTACTGATTCTACTCCTCTGGGAGTAGTCAGGTGTGCTCTGGCACAACCTAAGGAGAGCGAGGACTGGCGTAGAACGTCGATCTTTCATACATACATTAAAATAAATGAAAAGATCTGCAAAGTCCTTGTCGATAGCTGAAGTTGTATTAATGCAATTTCCACTAAAACTGTCTCGTATGTGGGGTTGACCACGGTTGATCACCCATATCTTATCGAGTAGCGTGGATTGACGCTTTCTCCATCGAGGTTAAGTATCGGTGTCGAGTTCCTATCAACTTCAACTCTTGTCAGGAGGACATTTGGTGTGATGTACTACCGATGGAGGTAGAAAGTGTAATTCTAGGTCGGGCCTGGCTATATGACCTAGATGTTACATTATTCGGTCGCTCGAACTCTTGTGCTTTTAAGTACAAGGGTGATCGCATCGTGATCGGTCCATCGTCACCGCGATTGACCTCAAAGCGAGTAACAGTCGCACCAAAGAAGCCCGATAAGAAGAAAGAACTTCACCTGATTAGTGCTAGTGAGGTCGAGAAAGAGTTCGCATCAGGAGGGTTTGTTTGGGCCGTTGCCGTTCATGAACTCCAAGAGGCCCCCACCACTGAGCACCCACCTCAGGTGGTCCCACTGTTAAGTGAGTTCACTGAGATCTTTCCTGACGATCTCCCGGATAGTCTCCCTCATATGCGTGATATTTAGCACGCTATAGACCTTGTTCTGGGATCCACCCTCCCGAACTTGCCTCATTACCGCCTTAATCCTACTGAGCATGCGGAATTAAAGAGGCAAGTTGATGATCTGTTATGGAAAGGGTTCGTTAGAGAGAGTCTTAGCCCATGTGCCGTTCCAGCCCTTCTTACTCCCAAGAAGGACAGCTCATGGCGGATGTGCGTGGATAGCCGCGCCATCAATAAGATTACTGTGAAGTACCGCTTTCCCATTTCCCGCCTAGATAACATGTTAGATATGATGGCTGGAGCCACTATCTTTTCGAAGATCGATTTAAAGAGTGGTTACCATCAGGTTCGAGTCAGGCCTGGGGACGAGTGGAAGACGGCCTTTAAAACGAAAGATGGGCTATATAAGTAGATGGTCATGCCCTTTGGGTTGTCCAATGCCCCTCGTACATTCATGCATTTGATGACACAAGTATTACGACCTTTCATTGGCATCTTTGTTGTCGTATACTTTGACGACATCTTGATATATAGCCGAACTAGAGAGGACCACTTAGACCATCTTCGCCAAATCTTTCAAGTCTTAAGAGCGAAAAGTTTGTTTGCGAATCCTAAGAAGTGTGCCTTTCTCACTGACCGTATAGTCTTCCTGGGATTTGTCGTCTCCCCAAACGGTGTTTCAGCCGACCCTGAGAAGGTTCGCGCCATATCTGAATGGCCAGAACCTCAGAACATCCATGACGTTCGTAGCTTTCATGGCCTAGCTATATTCTATCGACGATTCATACGGGGGTTTAGCACTGTCACTGCTCCTATTACGGACCATATCCGGAAAGGAGCTTTTGAGTGAACGAAGGCAGCAGCAAAGGCCTTCGTTGAATTTAAGGCTTGCATGTCTGCAACTCCTGTTTTACGACTCCCCGACTTTTCCAAAGTCTTTGAGGTATCCTGTGATGCCTCAGGAGTTGGTATAGGTGGAGTTCTAAGTCAAGAGGGTCATCCTGTAGCCTTCTTCAGTGAGAAATTAAATGATATTAGGCAACGATACTCCACCTATGATAAAGAATTTTATGCCGTGGTTCAGGCTCTTAGACATTGGAGGCATTATCTCCTACCCCAGGAGTTTACCCTCTATTCCGACCACGAAGCTTTGAGATACCTGAATTCATAGAAGAAGCTCAACCCAAGACATACCAAGTGGGTTGAATTTCTTCAAGAGTACACTTTTGTACTCAGGCATAAACCAGGGATTGAGAATAAAGTAGCAGACGCTTTGAGTCATCGAGTCTCTTTATTAACTACGATGAGCATCGAGGTTGTCGGGTTTGATAGGCTAAAGGAGATTTATGTTGATTGCTCCGATTTTGGAGTTATTTACACAACGGTGAGCTCAGGGCCGACTAGTGAGTACCCAGACTACCTCGTCCACGATGGTTACCTCTTTCGCGATCATTGCTTATGTTTGCCCCAGACTTCTGTGAGAGATTTTATGGTTTGGGAACTTTATGCTGGTGGTCTCGTCGATCACTTCGGGCGAAATAAGACCATCTAAGCAGTTGAGAGTCAATTTTATTGGCCAAGTCTAAAGAAAGATGTAGCTCGGATCGTTGCCCAGTGTCGGACTTGTGCTGTTGCAAAACAGCAAAAGCAGAACACCGGGTTATATACACCCTTACCTATTCCTGATAGACCTTGGCAGAATCTAAGTATTGACTTCGTTCTAGGTCTGCCTCGAATGGTTGCCCGGCACGACTCAATCTGTGTTGTCGTGGACAGATTTTCTAAAATGGCGCATTTTCTTCCCTATTTGAAGACCTCTGACGCTTCTAGGATAGCCCGCCTCTTCTTTGATGGGGTTGTTCGCTTGCATGGGCTGCCTAAATGTATGGTTTCGGATAGGGACGTAAAATTTACAAGCTATTTTTGGAAGACTCTGTGGCATCTCCTAGGAACTAAGTTAAAATTCTCAACCGATTATCATCCTCAGACTGATGGCCAGACCGAGGTGGTCAATAGGCGTTTAGGAAACCTTCTTAGGTGTCTGGTAGGAGAAAATAGTAAGAATTGGGATCTGATCATACATAGGACTGAGTTTGCATATAATAATTCTGTCAATAGGTCCATAGGTATGAGTCCATTTGAGGACGTGCATGGTTATAAGCCTAGGACCCCAACTGACCTTATTCCCTTACCTCTGCATCATAGAGTTTTCGAGTCTGCACAATCATTTGCCGAGCATATTAGGCATTTGCATCAAGAGATCAGTAACAGAATAAGTCTCAGCAATGAGGCTTATAAAAAATTAGCGGATGCTCATAAAAGATTACAGGAATTTTCTGAAGGTGATTATGTGATGATTCGGGTTAGACCTGAGCGATTCCCTTCAGGGGTCGTTAAGAAGTTACAAGCTCGTGGGGCAGGTCCATTTAAAATATTAAAGAAGCTTGGATCAAATGCATATGTGGTTGATTTACCATCGGATTTTGGGATCAGTACTACATTTAACATTTCAGATCTGGTGGCTTACAAAGAACCAACAGCAATACCCAGTGATCCATTTGAGCCTTCTTCTCCCATTGAGAGAAAACCTATCCCTGAGTGTCCACTTTCACAGTCATCCACAAAAAAAGAGCAAATTGAGCATATTCTTGATGATCAAATAATCTCTACTAGAAATCGCGGATATTAGAGATATTTGGTCAGGTGGAAAGATTTGTCATCATCAGAAGATTCTTGGATCACTAGAGATGAGCTACAGCAGCTTGATCCGGATTTGCTTGAGAGGTACTGCAACGGAGTTGACCCTTACTCGACGGGGTCGAGTTCTTCGCACCCAGGGAGAGTTGGTGGGGACACGACGACATCAGACTGCCGATTTATCCCAGGCAGGGTCTACACTTGACGTCTGAGATCTCACCACGTGGCGTCGATCTGGATGGAGGATTGATATAGGCAGATTTGGCAGCAGGCACGATTGGTGGCTGATCAGTGGATTGGAAATCTACATTTAAATCAATTTATTAATTTGAATGGGAATATTCCAAATTTTGGGCCGATCTCGTTTATTTCCTTCTATTTTTAGATATTTGCATTTAGCATGTTGTAATCAGTTTTTATTTCAGCATTTATTTCTGCAAATTTGAATTTTGATTGTAATCGCCTATATAAGGGCAAGAACTACAACTGTTTGTTTTAATCCTGGAATGAAATTATTTTGAGTTTGAATATTGTGTGTTATATCCTGGTGAAGGGAAAGGTTGGGGCCTTGGGTGAAAATCCTCAAATTAGCCTAGTTATCCACTTTTCAAAAAAAAAAAAAAAATCTTTTCCTTCCGTCAGCTCAACCAAAATCCAGGTCCCTTGATGTAATTTCCCCCCCTAAAATTCATCTCTGTTTTCTCTGCCGGCTCGGGAACCTGCGATCTCCCGCCCGCTGCTTCGCCACGTCGCTCGCATCTCCGCCCTCCAGGCGGCCCGCTGAGTATCGGCGANTATTTGATTTCAACACAAATTATTCGCTTGACTTGGATTATTTATTTGGCTCTAATTGCGTGATCCGATATTTCTTGTGTCAATTACTGTTGAATTTAAATGTGAGACGTCTGTCCTAAATTCCTGAACCTCAGATCTGATTTATTTAATTTAAATTGACGACCTAATTTAAGTTGATAAATTCTTATTTATCATAAGATCCAGTTTAATTTTAATTTTAAAATATCTTAATTTACGGAATTCAAAAATCTTATTATCATATAATTTATCTAGAAAATATTTTTCTCTTAATTAAAATCATTTGCTAATCGGTTTTGTATAAAATATCATTGACATCTTTTTCCGTCCCGCATCATAAGGTTTGGAGGTTTAAGATTTTTACCTAAAATTTCTCTACCTTTCCGTTCCATGATATTGATCCCTTTTGAAATCCTTAAGATCACTCGTTCCAAGTTCAATTGCACACAAAACAAATTTCATTCATTAATTCCATTTATTAAAAACTTATAGACAAATAAATCAAAATTAAAAAATTAGATAATTACAACACTAGATAATTAATCAATTTGGGATAATTTTTAACTAATTTAAATTACGTAGATTTAACGATTTAAACAATGTTATCCAGTATGACTAAAATTGATTTGGATAAAATTTAATTTAGATAAGCCCAGCTAATTTAAAACTAAAAAAAATTCATATATTTAAATTTAAAGTAAATTACATTTAAGTTTCTGAGTTTATAGTATAATATCATGTAGGTTCATGATTCTAAATTTTTAACATGTCATTTTATTATTTTTGGTATAATTATTAATTGTGCCTTTTTTAAATTTTTGTTATTAAAATCCTTTAAAATTACCTTTTCACCCTCTTTCTCCTTCCCTCCTTCCCTCCCTCCCTCCCTCTTGGTCCATGATTCTAATTGCCTTCACTGTCCAATTATGGAGTACGCTATTGCCCTTCAGTTAATGGCTAAGCACCAGCAGTAGCAGCACATTTTGCTGCTGCTGCTGCAACTATGGCAGCAGCAAAATTGCATTCTACTACTACAGAAACAAGAATTTTCTCTACTACTATAGCAACTATGCAGCCGACTACGGTGGCTGTTTCTACTTCGGATGCAGCTGATTCTGCTTTTATGACAGCTTACTTTGCTGCTGCAGAAGTTGTTTTTGCTAAAGCTGCAGCTGACTTCATTATCACTATCTACCCTGCTCCTCACAAAGCCATCACTGCTATAGCTGCAGCTGACCTTGCTACATCTGCAGTCCAGTCTACTGCTATTACAACTAACTCCTTTCCAGCAAACCAATCATCTCAAGTTCACAATGTTCAATTATTGGGTTGTTTCCTCAACGACTTGTAGTCACGAATTCGAAGAAATCCAACAGATCCTCAAACAATCAAAGCGTTGGCTACATTATACCACTCATAGAGAGCTCACAACGATCGCGTCCACAACAAACCCTTTCCGTCGCCCAGAGTCATCGCTGCACTTATTCACTTTAGCGAGGCTCAAGAACAACCTTCATCCAATGTGAGAATTGGGATCCTTTAGCGAGGCACTTAATAGCTATAACAATCCCTCTGCATCTCATTGGGATTCCCCGCCTCCATAATAGATTAAGGTGAACTTCGACAACTCTGTTACACAGAACAGTGTGGTAAGCACGGGAGGGATAGTCCTAGATCACCACAGCAATCTTCGCCATAGTGGCAGGCTCCAAGCTCTACACATATGCACTCTCCATAGCAAAAGTCATAGGAGCACTTGTAGTGATGATAGCCGTATGCGAGTGATCCAATCAAACAGAGGTTAAATATCTTATGACTTCACAATAATATTATTTTTTGATTGTTTTGAGCTTTTTGCTTTGCTTTTTGATGGTGGGCAGTTAATGCTCATAAGCAATCCAATGCTTCTCTTACAGTTTACTTTTTTTTTTTTGTTGTAATTCATAATAATTGCTATAAAATAATTTAATTAAAAGCTATCATAAATAAGAGAGGTGGAAGAGAGACAATGGCAATGGAACAGAGAGAGAGAGAGAGATCATACTCTGTTAGAATAATTATTATTAAATGTTTATAATATTCAATAATATTACTGTAAAAATTTTAATTTATTTTTTTTTGTTACATTATTTTTAATATAATAATTAATTTTATTTGGCATTTAATATAAATTTTAATATAATTAATCTTAAAATAAATTTACAAATTTTAATGCATGATCAAAACAATGTGTCATCGTGTATTAATAGTCGATTAAAGGGTAATATAAAATTTATCAAATAAATATGATGTTAATTTTTTGAAAATTTGCACTGAAATTAACAAGAAATATTATTGATAGGAAATGTTGTTCCATAAGTATAAGCACGTGGCAAAAGAAAATAATGATGTGGGCTTGATTAATAAAGGGCAAATTACGCTCAGGTCTTTGAGTTTAATGCTTAATATCACGCTTGCGTTCATGTTTTTAAATTTAAACATCGGGGTCCCTGAGTTTTAATAAATTATCAAATGAATCTTTTTTCATTTTTTTATTATTAAAGTTTTTTAAAATTATCGTTTTACCACTGTCGTTCTCTCTCTCCTCTCGATCCGACGCACACACGCGGCCCACGTGGCCACCGGCAGTCCTCTCTCTCCCCTCCCGGTCCAATGCACGCTCGCAGGTCGCACGGCCGCCGGCCAGTCGCACGCTTGCACCGGATCGGGAGGAGAGAGAGAGAATGGCAGCGGGTAAAATAGTAATTTTAAAAAAAATTAATAATAAAAAAATAAAAAAAAGAACTCATTTGACAATTTATTAAAACTCAGGGATCCCGATGTTATAAATTAAAAAATGTGAACTTGTACAATATTAAGCGTTAAACTCAGGGATCTGGGTGTAATTTACCTTTAATTTTTTTTTTAAGATAAAATACTGGCTGGAAAGTGAAATAAAAAGAAAAGCAAAACCATTCTAAAAAAGATACTGGACTTGTAATTTTGAAAATTAATCCTTAAAATAAATATGCGGTACACCAAGATTACTTTAAAATTTAAAAAAACAAATTAGTTCTTGATGGACTAAAATTTAACCAATAGCCAATATTTCGAATTAATTTTCAAAATTTCATTTGTGCCCTCATAAGCATTAACTTTAACATTAAGTTATGATTAAAAAAAAGTAACATTTCGGGCTTCTTTAATAACATAATATCAGCATTAATAAATAATTAACATAATACGGCATTAAAAAATATTATTTATTGATAAGTTTATTTTAAATTAGGATACATGATAATTTTGATATGATAGTTTTATTTTTAAAGTTAATTTTTTATTTTAAAATTTATTTAATACATAAAATAAAGTTGTTATTAATATTAGAATTTATGTAAGTAAAATATTATTAATTTAATATTAAAATTAGTGTATGATCTAATCTATAAAATTAATTTTAATTTTTTTAAATACTTCATTATCAATTAATTTAAAATCTAAGTGCATGAATTTCAAAATTAAAGAAAAATTTATAGATAAGTTTACTTTTTTTTTTTTTTTTTTTAGGTCTAAAGAAGAAAAAAATTCCATTCGGCAAGCTTGTGGGACCGAGCAAGTCCAAAGCAACGGGCTTCCCCTACCAAAACTTCGAAATAAACTTTTATAGGACGTTCCGCATAATAGCAAGTATGCGACCGAAATTTTGGAGAAAATTCGTGATCTATAATTCAGGGATTTTAGTGCTTTTTCGCTGTTTTCGGGCGCTACTTTTTCCTTTCCGCATAAACAAAACTATGCGGTCATCTGAAATTTTATTTTTTTTTTATAGCAAAAGCTGTGCCGCCGCCTCAGCCCGCCGGACTTCGCCCTCTGAGATCATGCGTGCGCCATCCTGCTTTTCGATGAACTCTCCGCCGGCACCTGTTCCGGCGATGTGGAGCCGTCGGAGAGCCGGCAGATGGGCCTGAGGAGCCCCAGAACCCGCACCGGCAGGAGCTCGACGGCGGCGGCGGCGGCGGGCATGAACAGCACCTTCTGCTTCATTCTCTATCAGAGGGCTGCCACCGCTAACTCAAGAGAATGGACAACCTTCCCTGTTCCTAGAACTTCATGAGAACCATCTTAGGACAAGCTCGACTAGCCTCAATTCTATTCGAGTGCAAAATAGCCTCAATCGAGATAACTTAACCCCTTCAAAAACTCTCAGGTTTGTCGGGAAAGATCCGTACCCATATCTTTCCACCACGACGTGCATATCGTGTTATTGCCCTTCGTCCTGCTTAAGATTTTTCAAAAAATAAAAGTTAAGTTGCTTCTCGTAGAATTTAAAATTAAATCAACAGTAATCAATAACAATAAATAATTATTGTTGCCTCGCAATCCATAAAGCGACATCTGGAGCGTACACGTGGAGGCCCAATCCACACAAATCAGGCGAGTGGTGCAAGGCGAGTGGCGCAAGGCGAACGGCGCACGACCCTCTCAAAGACGAACAACCTCAAGCCGAAGAGTCTTCAAATCGAACAGCGGGTTCAGAGAAAGTGCGCGGAATGACCCCTCATATTCCATTAAAGAGGTATGATCTGGTTCAGGCGTCATACATCCGTACCAGCATGGCCACCGGTCTGTAGGACAGGAGGACAGTCCTTGAAGCACCTAAAGCCATCCCCCATGCGTCAGAACTGAGGAAAATTCAGACTATAAATTGTAACGTAACAGGAGAAAATGTAACTTTTTCTCGGAGCCTCATTTTTTTCCACTGTAATCGGTTCTTCGACTAGTGAATTCTTTTCAAAGCCGCCCAGAGAGAGGCGCCAAACCTGCCTTATCAATTTCCATGCCAAAAATCTCTGTCCCATTTTAGTTTTTAAAGGTTTGGTGCCCTCACGCAGGACCGGATCCTGCCAGTCCCCCATGGAACAAACCCATGCTGAAACGTCAACCGCCGCTGAACCACAGGCGTCGCCCGCCCCTCAACAAGCCGGCACCGTGGGCGATCGCCAACTCCAAACCCTTAAGCATGCAGTAGCCACTCTCTCCGAAACCATGAGCTCTTTCCTTACCAACCTTCCGGCCCTCCTCCAACACCAGAGGCTGCCTCTTCCACTGACGTTGGCGCCTCCCCCCAAGCATCCTATTCCTCTCCCCAGTACAGTGCACGATGAACTTCCCTCTGAAGAGGTCAGCACACACGCAGCGGGGGAAAGCCGACTCGAAGTCTACCCCCCGGCACCTTAGGTGACTACAATCTTCTCCCCCACGATAATGACCGCGCCTGTGCCCCGCAGCTACAAGGCTTCAAAGGTCAACGACTACGACGAGCTCAGCGACCCAGCCCAACATGTTAACGATTCGAGAACGCCTTGGCAACGGGTGACCCCGTTTCAGACACGTACAAATAACGTCTTTTCCGCAATACCGTGACAGGGCTGGCGTTGGACTGGCTCGATGAAATCCCCCAAGGCTCCAGCGAAAGTTTCGAGCAGTTCGCCGACCAGTTTTGAACTAGGTTCGGCACGTTGAAGACTACTTCCCGAACCATTCATGAACTCTGGCAGATAAGATAGCGCCCGAACGAATCCTTGCGGGAATATGTGGACCGCTTCTCAAAGATGAATGCGGAGACAAAAGACACCACGAATGATAGATCAACTATGATCTTCGTCCACAGCATCCTCCCAGGGAAACTCTACGATTCCTTCGTCGATGTCATGCCAAAAATGCTGATGGAGGCACAGTCGCGTGCCGAAAAGCGCATCCACATAGAGGACGCGAAAGCGTTGAAAGCAAATGCAGGGAAAGACCCTACCGTGCAAGACAAGAAGGACAACACCCCGAAGGCGGAACAAAGTACCCCCAAAAGAGCCTTTCGGGACCAGAAGTTCTCTCCGCAGGGAAAACACAAGTTCGATGGCGACTCCCCGCGCGCTCCAACTCCAGTTTACGTCATTGAAGAGATCTTCTCGGCCCTAATCGGAGCGAACGGCAACCATCTCAGCCAGGTGAAGACGCAACTAAGTACTGCAAATTCCATCAACGCTACGACCATCTCCTGCACGAATGCCGCTCTTTTCGCGCACTCGTCAATTAGTACATAGAAAAGGGCCACCTCACTGGCTATAAGAAAGTCGAAGAGATACCATCGAAGACAGCTAAAGCACTCTTCCCCCAAGGCGAACCGTCAGCTTCCACAACGTGCTCGCCATTGAAGACCAACGGGAAGAAAGCCGTACTCTCAATCTTCGGCTTCAGCCAAATCACCTCGACCCCGAGTCATCACCAGGTACACGCCATCGAAGCCTGACATTTCTTTCAGTATAGGTGATTTACCTGTTGGAGGCGTGAATCACGACGACCCAAGTCATCGTAGCCGAAATTGAGGGGTGTGATGTCCACTCTGTCGACATTCTCTACTTGCGGGCATTCAAGGAGATGGGCATCTGCCAGTGCAAACCTCTCTCTCCTTCGATGACAATCTCTAGTTTCTCCGGCGACGTCTATCGGCCCGCGGGATACGCTCCCCTACGTCCCTCTGTCGAAGACGGCCCTAGACGAGAAACGAAGCAAATAGACTTCATCTTGATAGATGCGCCCTCCAGCTACAACGCAATCTTGGGATGTCCATCGATGGCGCAGTTTCGGATGGTGTCGTCCACCTTTCATCTGTGCATCAAGTTCCCAACACCGCTCGGCATTGCAACAATTAAGGGAGATAGAGCAGGCGCCCGGAAATACTTTGAAGTCAACACTCGCCTCCACACTGAACACCTCGACCCCAAAGACCAAACGCGAGGAAACAGGCCAGCAGCACCCCATCCACTACGTCAGTCATATCTTGAGCGGCGCTGAGCTCAGGTACCCCCCTCTTGAGAAGCTGTCATTTGCATTAATAAATGATGCCCGCAGGTTGCGTCATTATTTTCAGGCTCACTCCATCAAAATGATGACCGACCAACCTCTCTGACGGATACTTCACTCCCCTAAAGTCTCCGGAAGGTTGCAGAAATGCGCAGTGGAGCTCTCTGAATTCTACGTTGGCTTTATTTCGAGGTCAGCATCGAAGAGCCAGGTGCTCGCAGATTTCGTTGTCGAGCTCGCCACAACAGAGCAACTAGAGGCACCACAGGACCAGCAACCCTAGGCCTTGTATGTAGACGGGCCTCTGGCGAGCACGATCAGGGGGTCGGGGTTGTCCTCACCAGCCCTTGGGGAATCCGCCTCAAGAGGTCCGGGAAGATAAGATTTCCCGTCACGAACAACCAAACCGAATACGAAGCCCTCATTGTCGGGCTTGAATTCGCAAAAGGCTTCGGGGAACAATACCTCCGCATCTACAGTGATTCCAAGCTCATGGTCAACCAGCTAAGGGGGACATACAAGACAAAGGACGGAACGCTCAAGAAGTACCTACACACAGCCAAGGGCCTTCTACACTTCGCCCAGACGCAATTGCTCCACATACCTCGAGAGATGAACACTATCATGGATGAGCTTGCCAAAGACGAAAAAGGCGATGACCAAGACATCCTGACGCCGGCCTACGACAAACCTGAAGTCTGCGAGGTCACTCTCGTCTCTGAAGACTAGATGGACGAGATCTCGCGCTTCCTAAGGGAAGGCGAACTGCCATCAGATAAACACCAGGCTCGCAAGCTCTGGGTGAAAGCCGCCAGGTACATTCTCCTGCAAGACCAGTTATTCAGACGTTGCTATTCCTGGCCCCTGGCAAAGTGTGTTCGTAAGGAAGACGTGAAGACAATACTCGAGCGGGTCCACTCCGGCGAGTGTGGTACGCACGCGACTGGACGAAACCTGGCCCTTCAAATCCTCCGGCAGGGGTATTACTGGTCAAACATCCACAAGGACGCCAAAGAGTTCAGCAAAAGGTGCCCTCAGTGCCAAATCTACCCGAACATCCCCAGGCAGCCCGCATCGCAGCTCCAACCGCTGGCAAGTTCCTGGCCATTTTCGATGTGGGGACTCGACTTTTTGGGCCCATTCCCCAGATCCAGCAGGAACCTACAACACACTTTAATCGCAACAGACTACTTCTCTAAGTGGGTGGAGGCTAAAACGATGGCACAACCAACAAGCTCAGGTGTCAAGAGCTTCATCTAGACACAACTCATCTGCCGGTTTGGACTCCCCTTTCCTTGGTTTGCGACAACGGGACCGCCTTCACAGGCTGTTCCGTTCGAGACCTCTGCTCCGAGAACAGCATCAGTCTTCATTTCACTTCAGTTCGACACCCCCAGTTTAACAGTCAAGCCGAAGCGACCAACAAGAACTTTCTCAAGGCGCTAAAGAGGAGGCTCGAAGGCGCCAGATCCTCATGGGCCGACGAGCTGCCAGCCGTCATTTGGGGACTCAACTGCACACTGACAACCGCAACAGGTCAAATGCCATACTCCCTGTTTTCGGCGGGGAAGCACTCATCCCAGTCGAACTGGAGATATACTCCCCCCGAGTCGAAAATGCCAGTAACTTTGAGCCACAATAACTTCCCGAATGGCATCACGAAAATGACAATAGCAGGAGACTTGAGCTAGATCTCCTCGAGGAAAGAAGGGAACTGGTAGCCCTTCGACAGGCTGAGCACAGAAGGCGTGTCATGATGAACTACAATAAGCACGTCCGTCGTAGACCACTCGAAGAGGGCAACTTGGTCTTAAAATTGAGAACCACGACCGGAAGAGACATGCCCCCTGGAAAGCTCGACTCTAATTGGGAAGGTCCGTTCATAATTCGCAACGTGCTCGGACCAAGAACCTACAAACTGGCGAGACAGGACGGGACTCTCATTACGAGAACGTGGAACGACAATGATCTCAGAAAATTTTATTCATGAACATTGTAACTCATTCGCAGTATTATAATTGCAACATGAAGCATCGCTAAAAAAGAGAGCCTCTTGTGCCTTAGAGCCTATGCGACTGACAGTCAAGGACACTCCCCTTCTCGAAGTCCTAGGCCGCTCTCATACCTTAGCGCTGATGCGACTAGCAGTCAAGGGCACTCCCCTTCTCGAAGTCCTAAGCCGCTCTCATACCTTAGCGCCTATACAACGGACAATCAAGGGCACTCCCCTTCTCGAAGTCCTAGGCCGCTCTCATACCTTAGCGCCTATGCGACTGACAGCCAAGGGCACTTCCCTTCTCGAAGTCCTAAGCCGCTCTCATACCTTAGTGCCTATACGACTGACAATCAAGGGCACTCCCCTTTTCGAAGTCCTAGGCCGCTCTCATCCCTTAGCGCCTATACGACTGGCAGTCAAGGGCACTCCCCTTCTCGAAGTCCTAGGTCGCTCTCATACCTTAGCGCCTATGCGACTGACAGTCAAGGGCACTCCCCTTCTCAAAATCCTAGGCTGCTCTTATACCTTAGCGCCTATGCGACTGACAGTCAAGGGCACTCCTCTTCTCGAAATCCAAGGTCGCTTTCATACCTTAGCGCCTATACGACTGGCAGTCAATGGCACTCCCCTTCTCGAAGTCCTAGGTCGCTCTCATACCTTAGCGCCTATGCGACTGGCAGTGAAGGGCACGGGCACTCCCCTTATCGAAATCCTAGGCCGCTCTCATACCTCTACGCGATTTGTAGTTAAGGGCACACCCGAGCTGACCATAACCTATCTTGGCAAAATCATTTCACAATAGAAAATCAGCTTAATTATCATCACAACATTCTTTTTACAAAACCCATTACACTGGGTTACAAAACAAAATCTGAAACCCCTATCTACAATTCACTGCCACCTCTCGAAGTTATGTTGGCACCAGGAGTTCGGGGAATGGCCTCCAAGGGATCCCGCTCTCGAAGGGGTGACACAGCAAGTGCCTTGCCTATGCCCTCTGACTCTGCTTGCGACCCGTGCTCAGCAACTTCCTCCATCCTTGCCAACTCGACCGCAGAAGGTGGGACAACCACCTTCATGTTGGACACGAAGGCGAAATGTCGATTCAGCCGCACCGCCGACATGTTGGAATAGGAGCACTTGTACGACTGGCTTCGCGACCTAATACATTCTGCCATGTCCAGCCCTTCGAGGACTTCGCGCCTCACCATTCCCCGATCAAGAAGCGCAGAACCAAGCAGATTGATCGAACTCTCCAGCGCCTCCTTGATAATGGCTTTGAACTCCAGCGACCTCCAAAATTCGGCAACCGCCGCCTCGAACGTCCTCGCGATTGTGGTCCAACGATTCCTCAAGTAAGCGTTGCAGTTCGGCTTCCCGGCGATTGGCCTCTTCGAGTGCCATCGTCGCAGACCGGAGCCATCCTTCGACAAGACGACAACGACGGCCCGACTCGTTGAGCTTGAACTCCGCCTCCTTCGCCCGCGTCTCCTGCGTCACTGCCTCCCGACCCAGCTGCGGCAAAACGCCCAATCAGGGATGTCAGAAAAGGACTAGAAGGGAGGGAGTCGAAGGAACTTACCACCCTTACAACATCAACGCATCGAGAACTGAGCACGACCACCATACCCGGCCTACTTGCCTCAAGGACTTCAACACTTCATCCCCCGCCAACCCTCTCGGTGCTTCCTTCAACGGAAGTCACCTCTCTCTGAGTGCGGGCCTCCGTCGAAGGATCGTTTCCGTGCCCTTCAGCACTGTCGCTGACTTGGACGTCATCTATATATGCCAAGTCATCTTCGCTGCCTGTCGCCAAAGATGAACTGTCCGCGATCTTCCTCTTCTGACCTGGTCGCGTCGACAGACCGCCTCGCTCGTGGGGAACCCTCTTTCGCCCAATCTGACGGAGGCGAAACCACGCTAGTTCGAGCTTCGAACACCCTGCAAAGAGACGTCAATCCCAGATTGAAAAACCCAGGCTAGAGTCAAGGCTACTCACCTGTGTAAGCTCGCACATCGTCCTCCAACTCCCGTAAATAATCCTCCGCATCGTGGATGTGCCTCCGGATCTTGTCCACGACTCGGAAGTGGGGGATTTCAAAATCAATACCATCTCCCAAGAACCTTCTTCGCTGACCCTCCTGGGGACATTGTACCTGACTTCCCCGGCGGCGATGCCAATCCGCGAAACCGGTATGCTTGACCTTGAATACCGGACAATGCCTCCCCTTCAGAACAAAGCACCCATGAAGGCGGGGGTTCGCCTCCTACTGAAAGACCCCCTTGAAGATCTCGATGTCCCAAGGGACCCTCCGGCGCCTCAGCTCCTTTATCAAGCAGAAAATCATTGTTATGGCATTCGGCGGGAGCTGCATCGGGACGATACCAAGTGGTTGAACACGTTCACGAACTCCGATTGGAAGGGAAGGAAGAGCCCACCCCGAAGATGGTAGAGACAGATCGCGATCTTCCCTTCTGAAGGGGACTTGAACGTCATCCCCTCCAAAGGGAACTCAAATCCGAGGCCGGCGTCTCACCCCCAGACCTGTTGGACCTCCACTTCAAACGTGTGCGGAGGAAGACAACACGTCTCTCCAGCGACTCGCTCGAAGTCCCGCCACATCTCCCTCTCTCGGCTGCACGACCTCTTCACCATCTCAGTCAGAAATAACT
>JAEMOT010003869.1:811921-901172 GCA_019297695.1 Apostasia ramifera | reverse complement strand
AGATTTTTGTACAGGCGGGAGATTCAAAAAAAAAAAAAAGAAGAAGAAGAAAAGAGAGGACATAACAGAGAAAGCCCTAATCCAATGAAAGCCCGAACTCTGGTGACAACAACAACTGCCGAACAGCGCGGGCGAAGTCTGTTCGACTGCGATTTCCCTCCTCCAGCTCTTCGACGCGCGACACCAAGACAACCTTCTTTTTCTCCAGCGCTTCGATCCGCGCCCTCGCCTCCATCAGGTCGTTTCCTGACCAGCACACTTCGCTTCCAAAATCTCGAGCGCCTTCTCCGCCCCCGACGGGTCCAACCTCCAGATAATCGCCAAAACGTCGTTTACCTTCCGCTCTAGCCCTGTCACTATAGATTCAATCAAAATTGCAAAACACATGGCTTGGTGTAAGCCTAGAAGTCCACTTAAACTATAGTGATGACCGAGCAAAAACAAATGTAATTCATGTGTTGCTTTGTTAATCGTGTGCACCACACGACGTACACTTTTAAGCTTCAGCACGTGTTGACGTAGGATGTAGGGGATCCCAAGAAACACTGAAAAAGAGAGAGAGTCCCGAGAGACGGCGATGCGCAGAAAGGTAACCTTGCTAGTTAAGGCTCAAAAGAGAGAAAGAAACACCCAAAGCAGCACATAGAGATTTAAGGTGGTTCAGGGAGGAGTTCCCCTTCGTCCACCGGGCGATCAGCAAAAGGATTTCACTATGAAAAAAGGATAGCCGTAAGGGCTAATACAATGCTTAGAGGGAGAGAGAGAGCTCCTCAGTTAGGAATCTAATACAGTGTGAATAGGAAGACCAGAGCAATTGCTTGTGCTTTTGGCGTTCTTGTTGTTTTCTCCCCTTTGATCTGTCCCTTTCGAAGCCTGTTCAAGGGCGTATATAGGTGGTGGACAGTGCAGCTTTATCCTGATTTTTCAGAGAAAAGGAGATGAACAAGCTCTGAACTCGCGCCGTTTGTCGGCTGCTGGATGGACCAGAAGCAGCAAAAGGAGAGCGTGACCTTTTAATATTGGTGCTGCTTCTGCAATGCAAAGTGAGCTGGTAAGAGTGAGGCTGCCAGGGATATCATCTGGCTCCTCTACGCAGAAGTCCCGAAGAGAGCCAAATTACTCCCATCGAGGCCCGATGGCTGGGCCAGAGTGCTCCCCCCGAAGTCCAGCAGCAGGACCAGCCAGGGAGCTAGAAATGATTTGCTCCTAATTTCCTCTAACTCCTTAGCCTCATCATTAACATTATGTTTGAAGGAACGATAGTCGAGGAGAGGAGTCCCGGTAGCTCCAAGGTGATCTGCTCCTTGTTGTAAGGAGTGTAATAGATTGATTTCAAAGAGGGGGGTTCCCTCATATTTGAGGTCAACACTATTACACTAGGTGTCTAAGTTCTGAAGCCTTATAACTTCTCTGTCTTTCCTGTACTTCATGAGAAACATGTGAGAGAACAAACAAATGAAATTTGTAACAAGTTTTATCATTAATGAAATGCATTTTTTTTTCAAAAAATTGTTCAAAATGAATTCTGTTTGCATTTTTATCTTTTCTTTCGTGTTTAAAGAAGGCACCACGAGTTCAGAAAAGAAAAAGAATTCATGAGTATAAGAAAGTATAAAGCCAATGATAAATTCTAAGTTAAAAGGTAAAACCAACTATCGGCGTGCACGAGCGTATGGAACATCGAACAACGATAGTTGAAAGGAAAAAGAAGTGTGCACCGTCGTTTTGAAACATCGTGCACGACACTAGGTCAAAATGCTAGAAGAGATGCTTCGATAACCGTGCACCGCTTTGAATTCTGAACCTATCAGAAAAAATGGACGGCCTGATCGTGTCCGCGCACTGATCAATAGGATCAGACAGCCAGAAGACAGAAAGTCACAACTGTTCCCCACAAAGCCTGTCAAAAAAAAAGGGGAAAGTTGGATCATTTGCCCATCTTCAAACCCTAAGAGAGAAAAAGAAGAAACCCTTGCTCTGCCCGTCGCGAAACCTAGCAATGAGGGGAGAGATCGAGTGCGCTGAGCTGGCCGAACAATTCTAGGGGGACGCTCGCTATCAGGAGTCTCTCCTAATGGAGCACGAAGTGCTCAACACAATGAGGGGATTTAGGGGAAATCCTAACCTGATGGTCATCCCTCCTACCGTTGATTTCCGACCAAACAGTCCCCCTGAAGGAGCGGTATGCATATACAGGGCTCAGGTGGAGTACGGTCTGATGCTGCCGCCGCATCCGGAGTTCAAGAAAATCCTGAACTCGTTCCAGATTGTGCCGGCGAAACTCTCCCCCAATGCCGTCGCCTACGTGTACTCCTTCCTGAAGTTGATGCAGGCTCAGGAGATACCATGGACCTTGACGTTGTTCAGGAGTTTGTTCAGCTGGATGGCGGTGCCGGGGTACGGAGGATGTTTGGCCCTGCGGTCGAAGATGAGGAGGGCGAGTAGCTTTCATTCGGACTGGAGAGACTACTACTTCTTCGTCGGAGGGGATTTGGGAATCCCCTTAACGCCCGGAGTGTGCCTTCCCGAGTTCACTGGCGACGCCAAGTGGATGGCTGGGCAAGACACCCTGAAGAATCTGGAAAAGCTGAAGGGGCAGAGCTGGCCGCTGAAGGAATTCCTCAGGCACGTGAAGAATGACATATCCCTGTACGCCAAGGCGTTGGGATATGTCATCTTCAAGGAAGTTGCCCCACCTCATGGCTCAGTTCTGATGAAGAGGGCTAGGAGGGGCAGCCTCCTGCCATCCAGCTCAGTAGAGAGGTCACTGAGGTGGAGGAAGAAGAAGAGGTGATAGAGGTTCTAGAGCCAGTCTGTGGAGGAACTGCTGTTGACATAGTGTCCTCACCCGATGACACTGCGGACGACAGGAAAATATTGGCCGAGCTATACGTAGGCAAGGGGAAGGAGCCTTCGGTAGCGGCCGAGCCCAAGACGGTCCCCAAGGGTGATAAGGAAAGGGGGATCATTATTGGGGAGAAGAAGAAAGGGAATAAGGCCGAAGGAGGCCAAGAAAAGGAGAGGGCTGGCAGCCCCTGTCTGGACTTGATTATCAGTGAGGTCCCCAAGAAGAAAAGTCCCTCCGAGAGTGCAAGCCCAGAGCCCCCATCGAAGAAGGGGAAAGGTGCAGAAGAAGAAAGCCTCGCTGCAGAGGGGGGACATGATTAGCAGCAGAGCGTCGAGCCCCCTTACAGCACCAACTTCTCAAGGATATTCGAAGACGAGAGTTCGCAGATTGCAGTGAGGATGAAAGGAGACGAAAGAAGATTGACAGTCATCTCCCTGTCGTCCACTAACCAATGCTTCTACCGAGGAGAAGTAGGTCTGGCCATCGGAAGCGGCTTGGTGTCAAAGAATTTGGAGGAGAAGTTAGAGAGGACCTCCACACCAGAGCTCTACTCAGGCTTTGCCAACAGGATGGTCACGGTAAGGATTATCTCTTCCAACCTTCTCCCTCGATTATCTGCGCATACTGACTCCGTTTCTGTTGCAGATGCTTGCTCTCTTACCAGTGGATTTGAACAGGGCCCTGAGGACAGAGGAGCAGGTGCTGGAACAGGGTCGCCAGCTTCATCAACAGGAAGAAGAAATTGAAGCCATGAAGTCCAGCTAGTAGTGAAGTCTTTTCAGCTTGATGCCTCGCAGGAAGAGAAGACTAAGCTGCAAGAGGAGTTTGCAGTTTATAAATCTATAATAGGTGCGTTGAAGGCTGACAATAGGGCCCTGCGAGAGAAGTTGGACAAAGTCACAGAAGACCAGGAGGCCATTGCTGCGGAGAGGTCTGCGGCAGCTGTGAAGGCCTATAAAACAAGCTTACCCTGTAGAAAGGAGAGGTTAGATGGGATCAAGCAGGCATGAGAAGGATTGGGTTCCACTTTGATCCAAGGGGGCAAGATCACTGCCTCTGACCTTGGAGAAGTGGATCCCTTTCCTTGTATGGTCGCTGATCCTGTTTACAAGAAAGAGGGGTTGGATTTGACTGACGATCTTATCCAACAGATATTGATCTTTTGGATGGGGTTAGTGAAGGCTAACTCGCTTTCCTTGTAAGATGAGTGAGTTGTAACCTCTATTTTGTAATTTGAAAATACAAAAATGAAAAGGCTTATTTTCTTTTGCGTACCGGCTTATTCTGATGTGTGTGAAATGAACAGGTACCTTTGTATGAAATTTGAGATATTCTGATTGTAATATGAGAAAACCCCTTATTACAAGTTAATAATAAAAGACTTTGAATCACATAGAGCATTCCCAGTTTGAACTTTGAAACTTCATAAATCCGCATAGGAAGGAAGGAATGATAACAGGAGAAATCCCGCCTAGAAGGAATTATCTGACCCAATGCCAAAAGGACTTGGAGCATCTGAAATATCGTGGCCGATGTTTGTACTTGAGGCATGGGCTGACCCCGGAGGTTTCCTAATTTTGGCTTGAAATTATACTCCTTTACGCGCCTGCATAGAAAAGAGTAATAATAGTAGTGGAGATCCTACCTAGGAGGAGTTATCTGACCCAATGCCAAAAGAACTTGATCGTCTGAAACATCGTAGAGATGTTTGTACTTGAGGCAAGGGCTGACCCCGTTAAAACAGCAGATCCTAGTGGGAAGCGAAAGCACTCTGCTTAGGAGAGACCTGTATCATGAGTAGATAGTAGGGACTGTCCTAAGGTTACGACCAGGCCTTCGGACCTTCCGCTAGCCGGATGGGCTTATGGAAGAGTTCCAGATGTAGGTAGGAGACCCCGCCTGCCAGGCATAACTAGGCTCGATAACCTCCGTATATGGAGAGTGAGTATAACGAATCATCGTGTATGAAGCTCGAAAGCCTCAGGAACGATGCTCGAGAGAGGTTAAGATCACACCTGAGTGATAGATAATAGGTTGATGAATACCTCAATATAAATTATCAGATATGAGATTCAACATTACAAGAACTCCTAAATTTAAGATATAACCTCTGGGAGAGTATAAAGAAATCCAGATATATTTTGGAAGAACTCAGATGTCTATTAATAAAGAATGTCCCATGAATTTGTATAAAAAATTCCTGAGTGAATCTGTACAAATGAATCTTGTATAGGGAAAATAAAGATGGGCCACTGCCACGGATCAGGCATAAAACTTCTTCAAATCATCTCTGCTCCAAGTTCTGGAGAATTGAGTTCCTTCAGAGGTCATGAGGAAATATGCGTTAGGTCCAGCAACCTCGCGCACGATGTAAGGGCCTTCCCAGTTGGGCTCAAGTTTGGGAACCCCTAAGTTGCTGCCAGCGAGAAATCATCGTTTGAGCACCAGATCGCCTTGGATGAAAGCCGTGGGTTTAACCTTGCGGTTGAAATATCGTTCAATCCGGCGCTTATACTCTAAAAGCTTGAGTGCTGCCAACTCTCTCTTTTGCTCCAAAAGATCCAGATCAACCCAATGTGAATCGTCGTTTTCATCCATCCAGGTTTGCAAAGCTTCGGGTTCGAAGTTGGCTGCAGCCTCTATTCTGGGGGAGAAGTGTTCCAGTTCAATGGGTATAAATGCGTCCATCCCAAATGATAGGGAGAAAGGAGACTCTTGAGTAACCTTGGAAGGAGCTGTGTTGTAAGCCCAAAGATTGCCTCGCAATTCATCTGGTCAGCGAGCCTTGGCACCATCGAGGCGCTTCTTCAAAATGTTCAGGATATTCTTGTTAGCGGCTTCTGCCTACCCATTGGTGTGAGGGTGCCAAACAGATGCATATTTGAGGTTAATCTGATATTTGCCGCAAAAATTGTGGATTCGCTGATTGGCGAACGGAGTACCGTTGTCTGTAATGACTGTCATGGGCCCATACCTGCAGACGATGTTAGCCCATAAGAAGTTCTCAACGTTCTGAGCAGTAGACTAAGTAAGTAGCTTGGCTTCAATCCACTTCGTAAGGTAGTCGACAACTACCAGTATCCATCTGTAGTTCCTCACGGCCGTAGGCATTGGGCCCAGAAAGTTAAGCCCCCAAACAGCGAAGGGCCAAGATGAATTGATAGTCTGAGATAGCCGGCGGGCTGCCTTTGCATATCAGCATAGTACTAGCACTGAAAGCACTTTTTCACGAACGCCTGGGCATTCTTGTGGATATTAGGCCAGAAGAATCCCTAGCGTAGGATTCACATGACCAAACTTCGGCCACGAGCGTGAATTCTGCACTCCCCTTTGTGAACAGTCTCCATAACTTCTTGGGCTTCATCAGGTCTCAAGCATTTGGTGAGGGGCCTGGCATAAGAACTTCTATAGAGCTCCCCATTGATGAGAACGTACTTGGCGCACTCAAGCTTCAGTTTTTTCGCCTCCTGCCTGTTATCAGGTTGTGTCCCCTCTTTTAAGTAATTGAGGATCTTGTCCATCCAGCAAGGCGGATGCTCCTGAAAGTGGATTTCTGCGCACTCAAAATTAGGCTTATCGAATACTTGAGTTCGGCAGAGGTCGGGGAGCCCCCTTTTGCAAGCCGATCTGCCACTTGATTTTCTTCTCTAGGAATATGCATCAGGAAGAATTCTTCAAACTGAGAGATCAAGGACCGGACCTTTTGCAGATATTTTTTCAAAACCTCGTCCTTTGTTTCGCAAGTGTGGTTCACTTGGTTCACGACCAGTTGCGAGTCGCTGAACACTTGTATGCATTTTACGGCCATGTTGAACACGAAGTTTAGTTCAGGAGAATTCCAACCCCCCTGGGACTGTGATCCAGATGCACCATCGACATGAAGAGACCATGGCGCGACTCGATGTTTAGCAGGCGGTGGTTCTGAAGTAGAAAGTTCGGCGACGAAGTCGGCCAACGCCTGAGCCTTGATTGCTGTTCGTGGGACATACTTGATATCGTACTCGCCCAGCTCGATGGACCATTTGAGGAGCCTCCCTGAGACTTCAGGAGTATGCAGTATCTTCAGGAGTGGTTGATCAGTGACAACTTAGATAGTGTAGGACTGGAAGTATGGGCGTAGCTTTCTTGTTGCCATAAGGGCTAGAGCTAGCTTTTCCAGCGTGGGGTATCGGCTCTCAGCGCCCAGGAGTATGTGGTTGATGTAGAAGATAGGATGTTGTACCCCCTTATCATCGTCGATGAGGACAGCTGATACCGCGGAGTCAGTTACGCCCAGGTATAAAGACAAGAGAACCCCTTCCTTTGGTGCCACAAGTATTGAGGACGAGGTAAGATACCTCTTCAGTTTTCTGAAAGCAGCTTCACATTAGCCGGTCCACTGACCCTTTTTGTTGTTTCACAAACATCGAAAAAAGGGTGAACATCGGTTCCCAGCTTTTGAGATGAATCTCCCGAGGCTATTAATTCGTCCTGCCAGCTTCTGAATTTCCTTAGTCGTTTGAGGAGAGGGCATGCTCAGGATCGCCGAAATTTTATTTGGATTAGCCTCTATACCTCTGGCCGAAATTACGTAGCCCAGGAACTTTCCCGAAACTGCGCCGAAGGTGCACTTGGTGGGATTAAGCTTGAGGTTGAACCTTCGGAGGGAATCAAGTGTCTCCTTGAGGTCGTTGAGGTGTCCCTCCATGCTTTTGCTTTTCACCAAGATGTCATCAACATAAGCCTCAAGATTTCTGCCTCTCTGACTTTTGAACACAACGTCAATCATGCACTGGTAGGTGGCGCCCGCATTTTTGAGACCAAAGGGCATGACGTTGTAACAATATGTGCCGAAGTCGGTGATGAAGGGAGTCTTTTCTTTATCTTCTTTGGCCATCCAAATTTGATGGTATCCGGAGAAAGCGTCTAGAAAGCTCATGACCTCATACCCGAAAGTACAATCCACCATCACATCGATGCGTGGGAGAGGATAAGTGTCCTTGGGACAGGCCTGATTCAATGTGCGGAAGTCTACGCATATCCTCCACTTCCCGTTAGCCTTCTTCACCATGACAACGTTGGTGAGCCACTGAGGGTATTGAACTTTCCTGATGTAACTTGCTCCAAGCAATTTATTGACTTCTTCTTCGATAGCACTCTGCCTTTCTCCTGTCATAACCCTCTTCTTTTGTTTTATGGGAGTAGCAGTATCAGACATGTTCAGGTGGTGCTCGCAGACAGCCCTGTCAACACCTGAAATATCTTCAGGAGACCATGCAAAGACGTCAATATATTCAAAAAGCAGGGCAGTGATCTCCGCCTATTGCTTATCATTCATAAAAGAGGATAAATTTACAACTTTAAAAGAGTCTTCCCTCCCCAAGGTTACATTGATAACCCCCTCCTGTAGTACAACTGGTTGAGATTCTCTGGGGTCCAGTTGGTCAACAACGAGCTGTGCGGCGATCTAGAAGCACCGGGTAGCCTGCCTGACATATCCTCTGATGGTGACAACACCGCTGGAAGTAGAAAACTTTGCACAGAGGTGAGGCATGGAGATCACCATCTCGAAGGAATTGAGAGTAGTCCTTCAAGGATGGCATTGTAGCCTGATTTAGCTCTGATGACAGCGAAGTTCACCATGCTCATGGCGTAGCCATTGTCATCGCTGAAGGAGACGGGCAAGGCGATGAATCCCAGAGGTTGGACCCTCTCCCCAGAGAAACCGAGCAGAGTGGGTCCAGCACGGAGGAGGTTTGCTTCCTTGAGCCCCATCTGGAGGAAAGCGAACTCGAACAGGATGTCAGCTGCACTCCCAGAGTCGAGGAGTACTCACCGAACATCGAAATCGACTACGCGGGCGATGACCACAATTGGATCGTTGTGGGGATTGCCCTGCCGGGGGAGATCTTCTTGGCAGAAAGTAAGCGGAATGGATGAAGAATGCTGCTGAGAGATACCGCCGACCTCAATCTCTTGACGGCGAGAGGTAGCAAAGTCAATGCTAAAGATGACATTGATCGCCCTGGCGGCAGAAGGATAAGGGCGCCGTGGCTGGCTGGGGCCTAGAGATGGCAGAGCGTTAGCAGGAGCCCTAGTATTTTCGAGGGCCTTCCCTTTTTGGCCAGCGTTGAAGGTCGGTGCCATCTGCATGAATTCTTCCAACCTGCCCTGATCAGCCAATTTATCAAGCAGGGCTCTGAGGGCTCGACATTTATGAAGTCTGTGCCCGTAGTTCCCATAGAACTCGCAATAGTTGTCAGGGTCCACTCCAGCTGGGGGTGTCGGTTTGGGTCCGGCAGGTCGAACCCAACCTTGCTTGACGGCTGCCGCGTAGATTTCAGGAAGCCGGCGAGAGAAAAAGTGCCTTTGTTGCTGAACAGGCCGCGATTTCCCCTCATCTATGTCACGACCTTTGGCCATATGCATCGTCGTGGATGAGGGTGCATCAGCCCGATGTTTTCTCTTCTTCCCCCTCTTGGCTCCCGAGACTCCTGGGGGAGAAGACTCTGCATCCTCAAGGAGCATGAACTGACTGGCCCTAGCCACCAGCTCAGGGTAGCTCTGTGGTTTGGCGAGCTGCAGGGATTTAGACAAGTCCCCGACCTTGAGTCCCCTCCGAAAATTGTGCATGGCCACGGCAGGGTCGACGTCTTCAGGTTTTGTCGCGGTGGTGAAGAAACGATTAGTGTAATCTCGGAGGTTTTCCTTCTCGCCTTGCTTGATATTGGTGAGCACCATGTCGGAAATGACCATTCAGGTCCGGCCGATGAAACGAGCGATCAGCTCCTACTTCAGATGTTCATAGGAGGAGATGTGACCCCTTGGCAGCTTGATAAACCAGTTGAACGCCGCTCCTTTCAAAGTGTTTGCCAAGAGGTGGCATTTGGTGGCCTCATCCGGCTGGTGATAACGAACCGCTGCCTCAAAACCTTGTATATGCTCGCGGGGGTCAGTCGCGCCTTTGTAAGCTTCAAGCCGGGGCGGCCTGAAGTCTTCTGGGATTGGGGCCGGCCGGATGGTGTCAGAAAAGGGGGCATTGCCGTCCATCGGGCCGAAAAAGGGGTCAGGCTCATAGTGAGGGGTCTAAAAGCCTGGGAAGAGAGGATCCCTCCCGGCGAGGAAAGGAGGGAAAGCAAGTGGAAGGAAAGCAGGTTGTGGTAGAGGATATGGTGGAAGCGAATTCTGGTGGACCTCCTGGAGGTGAAAGGGGCGTCTGGGTGGCTGAGAAGAGCCAGACGTCTGAATGGAAGGCGCTGCAACGGGAGGCAAGGGAGCAGGGGCCTCCACAGCCGGAGGAGGTGGTATAGGGGCCGCCGCGACTGGCGGAGCAGGAGCCGTCACAACTGGCGGGAGAGGAAGCACTGCCGCGCAGACTGGTTGGGTCTTCCTAAGGATCACGGCTTGTTGGGCTGTGAGGCCGGTGACCAGGTCGGTGAGGTTCGCCAGCATCCCCTGGAGCTCTGAGACGCGGATACCCCTAGAGGAATAGGCAGATTCGGCACGGTGCCGAGAAGTGGAAGCTGAAGCTCTATCATCTGGCTGGTTCGCCCACATGAGCACTGCGAGCGGCAGAATTGGTTCTGCGCGTTCTGGCCACTATCTTCTCAGAGTCTCAATGAAAGCACCAGAAGATGTTGACGTAGGATGTAGGGGATCCCAAGAAACACCAAAAAAGAGAGAGAGTCCCGAGAGACGATGGCGTGCAGAGAGATAAGCCTGCTAGTTAAGGCTCAAAGAAGAAAGAGAAACACCTAGAGCAGCACACAGAGATTTAAGGTGGTTCAAGGAAGAATTCCCCTACGTCCACCGGGCGATCAGTAAAAGGATTTCACTATAGAAAAAGGATAGCCGTAAGGGCTAATACAATACTTAGAGGGAGAGAGAGAGCTCCTCAGTTGAGAATCTAATACAGTGTGAATAGGAAGACCAGAGGAATTGCTTGTGCTTTTATCGTTCTTGTTGTTTTCTCTTCTTTGATCTGTCCCTTTTGAAGCCTGTTCAAGGGCATATATAGGTGGTGGACAGTGCAGCTTTATCCTGATTTTTCGAAAAAAAGGAGGTGAACAAGCTCTGAACTCGCGCCGCTTGTCGGCCGCTGGATGGACCAGAAGCAGCAAAAGGAGAGCGTGGCCTTTTAATATTGGTGCTGCTTCTAGGGATCCGTGACGACTGAAGCATGCGAGTCCTTGATTTGCGTGTCTGGAGAAAAGTATCTTGCATAGGGAACGGTGCAGTCGGGCCACGCTGACTGCGACAGGTACAACTGAGTAATATCGTCTTCGATGTTAGAAGGGATGGTCCTTACTCGTCATGGACGAGGCTTGGTTGAACTCTCGTGGTCGAGATTTGACCGAGGTTTGAGACCTGTAAGAATAGATGAATAAATTAGTAAATAAATAAGGGCTAAATGCCAGCTTGGTGACACATGTACGGTTGGGATGCAGCGCTGGAACCACGTGTTAACAGCACGTAAGTCCTTTGGTGCATGTCACCACCACAACATCAACAAGAAGCACGATGCCAGCCTACCGCCTCACCATGAAACGTCATCGGATTACCTTTTTGATGATCTTTAGCGCAACTTCGAGTGCAACGTTTCCTCTCTAGGTTTGTATGTATGCGTATAGATTCTATATGCATTAATTAATCGTACGCATATTAACTATAAGATGAGTATTTGTTTTCTGACAAATTTCTGATGTTGCAGATGAGACTATATGTGGGATGCAGGTGGAAGGGCTACAGGAAGAGGGAGAACGAGATGTTCTTAATAATTGGAATCAATTAAGCTATTAAAAAAAAACAAAATAAAAGCAAAATATAGCTGTAAGATACGTGCATCATGATGTATGAGGCAATCATTTTCATACTGAAACCTTGTGTTTAAATGAATTCATTTATAAGATGTTGGCAGATGAACTTACACATTGGTAATTTCTGCTTATATTTTATTTCTTCAACAAAGTAATTTTGTAGACTTGCCTAAATTACTGTTGTTTTAAATGATCCTTTTTATAAAAAGAACAGTGGTTTTTTAAATGTTAATTTTAACAAAATTAAAATTAAGATTTGTGATAATAATATTATGTTATTGAAAGTTTTATATGATGTAAAATGAAATTAGTTATTATATTTGAATGTATCATGAATGTGATAAATTATTTATTATTTTTGAATATATAGTATATGAAATAAAAATTATATATATATATGTATGTATGACATGAAATATAATTAAAATTTTGTTTTTGAAATAACTCCTAACATTATAAATGAATGCTAAAGTGATGATTTATAAATTATTTAACAGTGTGATTAAATTAAATAATTGTTTTTTTTAAATAATACAAGGTTGCATTGAATGTCTCTTAAATATAAACTAAAATAGTTTAGTTTAGCTTCCCCATCACTGAGACATGCTAGCTTTGCTGTCACTAAATTCATATTATTATTTAATCTTTCATCATGTTCTATGTGACTAATACTTTTACTTTATTAGTTGTTAGATGCCACAAAAACTTTATCAAAAATTGACAAGCTTTTCAAATAGGAATTAATCAAATTTTCAGCCTGCCTTGCAACATAATTTGCCATAATCTAAATCCATGTTGTTAATATCAAATTATATTCATGACTGATAATTAAAACGTTTGCAGACCGAAAGTTAGCTCAACTCGAGTTCACATATTGAGCCGAGTTATGAGCTATGATAGGACCAGGTCCATCTCTTATTTTTTAAATATAATAATGTATTGAATGATATAATATAATTGTTAAAAACTAAAATGGGACAGAAATTTTGGCGAGGAAACCGATAAGACGGAAAACCACGGCGCCTCTCTCTGGGCGGCTTTGAAAAGAATTCACAATTTTCCTCAGTTCTAACACACTGGGGATGACTTAGGGTGTTTCAAGGACTGTCCTCCTATCCCGCAGACCGGTGGCCATGCTGGTACGAATGTACGACGCCTGAACCAGACCATACCTCTTTAACGGGATATGAGGGGCCATTCCGCACACTTTCTCTGAACCCGCTGTTCGATTTGAAGACTCTTCGGCTTGAGGTTGTTCGTCTTTGAGAGGGTCGTCTATCGTTCGCCTTGCGCTACTCGCCTGATTTGTGAGGATTGGGCCTCCACGTGTACGCTCCAGATGTCGCTTTGTGGATCGCGAGGCAACATGGCCCCCCACCAGTCTCGAGGCGACACGCATTGATGCGCGAGCCAGCCCACGCGATCGCCATGCAAGCAGGATGGCCCCATTAAAATGCCTACGGATGGCCGTTCTGGAGGGTGTTTTTGGTCCAGAAAAGAAAAAGGGGGATGGAGAGAGATGATGTTCTATAGTGTCATGCCCGAAGATGTGGTTGACGAAGTCCCGCTCGCAAGGCGTTCGCGAGAGGAGCCTGATGTTTCTCGGAGGCCAATGGTCCCAGAGGAGGCTCCTAACCGCGGATCACCTTCTCTGGTTCGGGGAAAGCCCCCACCGAACCAGGCGGTTCGCGGGGTTTGGCGTGCACGACTCCGAGGCCCTCTTTTGGGCGGGACGGTGGCGTTTGAGTTGTGGCCCCGAAGGAGAGCTCCCTCACCGTGGAGGACGACGGGGCCCCGCCAACGGTCAGGGCGGTTCCGCTTCCGGTCAATCCCATTGTTCCTGCGGCCAAGGAGGCGGTCGCGCCGGAATTGGTTGCACCGGAATCGGTTGTGCCAGAACGGTCCAACGACTCGATTGGCCCGGTCGTATCTTCGGGGGGAGCCGACCCTGCATCTACCGTGTTCAACGAGCGGTAGGCCGCCCGCTCGATCTGTCAGAAGCTCAAAAGTGTCGAGAGGACCAGGGCGACCAGAGAGCAAGTGAAGCCCAAAGAGTGTGATAATTAGTGCAAAACTTTCATCTTTCATACTTATATAAAAATCAATGAAAAGGTATGTAAGATCATCCCAATCCATATAAAAATTTCTAGATTAATGCCTTTTCCTTGGAGGTTACACAGCGATGTTTAGTCATAATCAATTTAATTCCTATCAGGACAAGGTTTGGTGTGACGTCCTACCAATGGAAGTTGGTAGCATCATGTTGGGTAGACCTTGGTTGTATGATTTGGATGTCACTCTTCGAGGACGATCCAATTCCTAGGAGGTGTTTACCAATAAAGGTAACAAGATCGTGATAGGTCCTTCTCCTCCTAAGGCCATTAGTAAGAAAGAAGTTTCAAATAAGAAAGAGGCTTCAAAGAAAAAAGACCTTCACTTGATTAGCGCTCGAGAGTTCGAGAAGGAAGTAGATGAAAATTCCTTAATTTGGGCTGTTGCTGTTAAGGAAGTAAAGGAGGGTGATTCGATTGAACCTCCACCAGAATCAGTTCCTATCCTTAAGGAATTTGTCGACGTGTTCCCGAAAGATCTTCTTAACTGCTTACCCCCGATGTGTGATATCCAGCACGTGATTGATCTCGTGCCTGGAGCAATGCTTCCAAATCTTCCACACTATCGCTTGAATCCCACTGAACATATGGAGTTAAAAAGATAAGTAGATGAACTATTCCAGAAGGGATTCATCTGAGAAAGCCGTAGCCCTTGTGTTGTTCCAGCCCTTCTGACTCCGAAGAAAGATGGATTGTGGAGGATGTGCGTAGATAGTCGTGTCATCAACAAAATAACGGTCAAGTATCGCTTTCCCATCCCTCGCCTGGATGATATGCTTGATATGATGGCTGGAGCCACTATCTTCTCTAAAATCGATCTTAAAAGCGGCTATCATCAAGTTCGAATTCATCTAGGGGATGAATGAAAGACAACCTTCAAGACAAAGGATAACTTATATGAGTGGTTGGTGATGCCCTTTGGGTTATCTAACGTTCCCAGCACCTTCATGAGGTTGATGACCCAAATCCTGCAACCATTTATTAGCATTTTTATCGTGATTTATTTTGATGACATCTTGATCTATAGTAGGACTAGGGAAGAACATGTTATATACTTATCTCAGGTTTATCAAGCTCTTAGGAAAGATAGCTTATACACGAATGTAAAGAAATGTGCATTTATGACTGATCGAGTTATCTTTCTAGGCTTCGTGGTATCGTATGAGGGTGTATCTGCTGATCCTGAAAAGGTAAGTGTCATAGTTAGTTGGCCAGTTCCTCAGAGCATTTATGATATACGCAGCTTTCATGGACTAACGACTTTCTATCGTAGATTTATCTGTGGATTTAGCACCATCGTAGCTCTGATTATCGATTGTATTCGAAAAGGGTCATTTGAATGGACAAAGGCTGCTGCAAAAGCTTTCGAAAAAATAAAGATTAGGATGACCGAAGCTCCAGTTCTGAGACTTCCAGAGTTTTTGAAGATTTTTAAAGTCTCATGCGATGCTTCAGGAGTTGGCATCGGTGTACTATCCCAAGAAAATCACCATGTTGCCTTCTTTAGTGAGAAATTGAACGAGGCTAAGCAGAAGTACTCCACTTACGATAAAAAGTTCTATGTTGTAGTGCAAGCCTTGAAGTATTGATGACATTATCTCTTACCCCAAGAATTCGTCCTGTTCTCTAATCACGAAGCCCCGAGGTACTTGAACTCACAAAAAAGGTTGAATTCAAGGCCCGTAAAGTGGGTCGAATTCCTGCAATAGTACACCTTTGTACTTAAATATAAAGCAGGAATCGAAAATAAAGTAGCGGATGCTTTGAGTCATCGAGCCTCACTCCTATCCACTATGAGCGTTGAGGTCATCGGATTTGACAAACTCATCGAATCCTACGAGAATTGTCCTGATTACTTTGGAGTCATCTATGCCGCCGTGAATGAAAGACAATCTAGGAGGTTCGCTGTCTTCTTAATTCAGGATGGCTACCTTTTTTGTGATCGCAGACTTTGTCTCCCACGAACATCCGTTAGAGACTTTCTTATTTGGGAGTTACACGCAGGTGGATTAGCCTATTACTCTGGCCAAAATAAGACGATTGAGGCCGTAGAAAACTAATTTTATTGGCCAAGCCTCAAAAGGGATATCGCGCATATAGTTGGTCAGTGTCAAACTTGTGCAGTAGCAAAACAACAAAAACAAAATAGGGGACTTTGTACGCCTCTACCAGTACCTGATCGTACCTGGCAAGATCTTAGCATAGATTTTATTCTAAAATTACCTAAAACTACTGATAAGCACGATTCCATCTGCGTTGTGGTTAATTGATTTTCTAAGATAAAATATTTTCTCCCTTGCTTAAAAACATCAAATCCCTCTCAGATCACCCGTTTATTTTTCGATGAGGTAGTTAGACTGCATGGATTACGAAAGTCAATAGTGTCTGATCGAGACACTAAATTCACCAATTATTTCTGAAAAACCCTGTGGCATCTCCTTGGTACGCAATTTAAATTTTTCATAGCCTTTCATCCTCAAACAGATAGACAAACAAAAGTGATTAATAGAAACTTAGGGAACCTGCTTCGTTGTTTAGTAGGAGAAAATAAAAGAAATTGGATATTATTTTACCTCGTGCTGAGTTTGTATACAATAATTCTGTTAATAGGTCTGTAAGTATGAGTCTATTTGAAATTATGCATAGTTATAAGCCTAAAGCTCTTGTAGATCTCATTACATTACTTGTGCATGTTAGGATGTTTGAGCCTGCTGAGTTATTTGTACAGCATGTTAGGGAATTACATAAAGAGATCAGTAAAAAAATAAATGTCAGCAATGACACTTATAAGAAATTAGCAAATTATCACAAAAGAATGCAGAATTTTCAGAAGGAGATTATGTGATGATTCGGGTTCGACCCGAGCAATTTTCATCTGGAACTGTTAAGAAATTACAAGCTCACGGAGCTGGTCCTTTTAGAATTTTAAAGAAAATTAGTTCGAATGCATATGTTGTTGATATACCACCAGAGTATAGTATCAATTCAACGTTCAATATCTTAGACTTAGTGGCATACAAGGAGCCAACAGTACTAACTAGTGATCCGTTTGAGCCTTCATTACCCATTGAGAGTGAACACTTATCTGAGTATCCACCAGCCAAATTCACTTATAAACAGGAGCAAATAGAGCAAATCCTTGATGAATAGATAATTTTCACAAGAAATCAAGGATACCAGTGTTATTTGGTTCATTGGAAGGGTTATCTCCATCTGAGAACTTACGGATTACAAGAGATGAGCTACAGAGACTTAATTCAAATTTGCTAAAGAGATATCACAGCAGAAAGGACCCCTACTCGACAAAATCGAGTCTTTTCCACCCAGGGAGAGTTGGTGGAGACACCACAATCGACCGTCGATTTATTCATGCAGAGTTTATCGTCGACGACCGAGATCTAGCCACACTGCTTCGATCTAGATCGACTGACTATTAAGACAGATTTGGAAAGATAGATGCAGCAGAATGCTGATTTGATGAATTAGAAATCTCTCATTTATTCTGATTGATTGTAAATTCCATTTTGGGCTGATTTTATTTCCCGCATTTATTTTGTATTAATTATTTCTATTTTTGTGATTATTATTTTAGGCATGTTATTTGGTATTTTCTAATTTGTGTGAGAAATTTATTACATTATATTTTTTTATTGAGTCAGTTTGTATGGAGGCCTATATAAATGCCTCTTTATTATTCTTATTTCTCTAATACTGAATGAATTTGATTTGTATTTTCCCTTGGGATTATCTGATTCTGGAATGAATCGATATCCCAGATAGGGAAGGGCTTGGGCCTTGGGTGAGAATCCTTAAACTCCACCCTCTCCAGCTTTTCACCTCTGGGTTCGAGTCCGTTCCCCTTGCACCCCTCAGCTTTTACCTCGTTTCAATCACTCCGCTCGCTAGCCTGTGTTCGTGCATCCATCTCGCTGCCTCCAGTCTGACGTGATCGCATTGTCGCGCCCCGACAATGCCGACAACGCGCCCACACCGACTACGTTGACACGAATACAACAGCTACGCTTGACACTGTCGTGTAGCTCCGCCAGACGCTCCCATACGCCCTGCACATCGTGCCCAGCCAGCTGCCCCACACGCACCTACGAATGCGCCTGACGTGCACTATAGCTACGAGTCCGCTCCCTGCGCACGCCATGTCGCGCGCTCGCATCCACGCCAAGCGTGCGTCAGCGCCAGCGCCACACTCCCGCATCAGCGTCCTGCGCGCGCCAACACCATTCGCCCTGCATTCGGCCAGTGCTCCCACCGCCCGTGCACACCTGAGCCGCCCACACGCTCCCACTCAGCCCACGCGCGCCTCGCGCGCCAATGCATCCGAGGTCGCCATAGCTGCTGAGCCCTAATTCTGAGAAATTACATCGTGGTCCCTAAATTATCTGACTTCAGTACAAAAATCAACAACCTTTAATCTAGTTAAATCTAATACTTTGGATTATTCCGCTCGCTTGTGACTTGCTCGAACTTGTTCCTCCTGTACGACCTTTCATTATTTAGTGCAATTTAATTATTGTTGGTTAAATATTATAAGTTCTCATATTCCTGTTACCCCGTTTCTAATTTGTTGAAGACTGAATTACGCCCTAATCTGAATTAGTAATTCTTCAATTACCTCCGATCTAATTTATTTAAAATTTTGAAAGAAATTGATTTTGTAGTTTAATTAATTTCTCAGTCATTAAAAAATTGATTTCTGATATTTTAGCATTAATTTGTGAAAATTTCGCTATATAAAATTGTTAATCTCTAAACTGCAACATTATTCATTTGTCTCGCATCAGCAAGAAAACCATGACAGGTAGGCCACAACGGCTTGAAAATTCATACTAAAGGAAGAAAAAGTATTAGATTACAGTGAAGAGTCCGATGTGTCAAGAAGAGATCCTCATTTTACAACAACAAGAATTTTATAGTGTAAGATTTGCTAGTGGCTGTCATATCAAAGAAGTGATCTCCATTCTTGATATGGTCAGGGTGACAGCTATAAAATTTGGTGGCCCTATTCGTACAAGTTGTTTGGTCTGGTCATACCTCTTTAAAATAACATGAAATTTGTCACTTTGTACTTATGTCGTGTTCGAGCAATTCGAGTTGGGAAATTCGACTTGGGGTCTTCAATGTGGGCATTTCGTCATGCGTCCACCAAGTGCCGCACAAGAGTGTTACTTAACTTTCCACATGCGTATTTCACGCGGGCTTCCACGTGTACATTTCAGATGTGCTAGCATGAATACAGATACAACATACCTTCCCCTCTGAAGTTGTATGCCATGATGCGCGTGCCTTCACCCATAGTTATCATGTTTGCGCTTGGGTTCCCGATAAATTCCTTGCGGGACAAAACTTGGGCAAGTTTTCTGTCTGCCAGCGGAACAAAATGTCCCTATATAAAAGCATGATTGAGGATGCTGAGGACAAGATCCCCCTCACTCAACTTGAGCTGCAGGCTGGTCAAAGTGTGCCTAGGAGGCCCATTGTTCGGGAGAAGGCATCAAAGAGACCGTGAATCCACATGTTGGACTCAGGGCGCGCTCCCTTCGACGCAGGGAGTTTGGGGAGCTCCCTTCGACGCAGGGAGTTTGGGGAGCTCAAGGTGTCCAACGTGTGCTTCGTCAAGGCCTGCTATGGGAGGCCGAAGTGAGGGTGTCCGGATGATTTCGCCAATGCAGAAGACTATCACCTTGGAGGCGGACGACAAACCACCTTCAATCATGGAAGGCAGAGGGAGCTCCGTCCTTAGCCGTGGGGGCCGTTGGTGCGCCTATTCAGGATCATGTGGCTCCGGTGGTTGCTTCAACTCCCGCCGATCCGGCCGGTCCGGCAGCCGGTTCAGCCACTCAGACCACATCGGCTCTGTCTAACACTGCTGGAGTGGGTTCGGCCGCCCAAGTCCTTGCACGGACAGTTTGCCGCAGACTGGATTAGATCAATGGGGGCACCTCATTGGTCGCAAGTGGGGAGCAGGTAACCGCAATCGAACGGAAGCTTGACGAAGCTTTGGCCCTTCTACGGAGGTTGGAGTCCACCAAAGCAAAGAAGATAATAGTTGATCTGGAGTTGAAGTGCGTCAGGCAACAAAGGGACTTGGACGAGATCGAACAGCTTTGGAAGAAGAAGGCTCCCCTTAAGTCCCACGTCGAAGAGCTAGTTGGCAAAAACCATCGTCAAACAAACTTCGCCTGAGCTGTTCAGAGTCTCCTTGCTGCATCAAAGTTTCAGCTTCCACCGCCATAGGGCTGCTTCCTCTGCCTCTCTTTTCTTCTTCTTTCTTTTCTTTCTTTTCTTTCTTTTTCCTTCTTCGGTTTTTTTTAATGGTGATGAACTTGCAATGCAAAGTGTTATTATTAATGTTAGTAAAATTGCTTCTCGTGCAATGACTTATCATTACTACACTTTCTTTATTATTTGCTGCGTTTTGAATTTCACGAAACGACTACTGAGGAGATCGAGGGGACGCGGAAGATCAATTGCCTTTGAATTTCACGAAACGACTAGTACGGAGATCGAGCAGTGGTTTTGAAGGTGTTGAATCTTGTGCGTAACTGCTATGAAAGCAGCTCAAAATTCTGTATGGATTCTAAGGGAATTTCATCAAGCCAATCCAGTGCCAACCATATCAAGGTGTTTTGGAAGAGTCAGCACTTGTAGGTGTCTAAAATAGGATAAAAAGTCATTGTGGAGTTTTCGAAGTGCTTAGACATGCTATGCTAGATCGGTGAGTCCATCATAATCGTTGACCATGGGGGTCTTGTAATTGTGTAGCGTGGGTGCTGCCATATTATTGGGTGAAAAGATAGAGTTTGCTAGAGGAGCTGGCTGGTAGACCTCAGGGCGACTCTCTCCCGCCGCGAGAGTGCTAGCCTCTTCAGAGAGTGTCTCATTCTATTCAGTGTTCGGTAGTAGTGCGGGAATGGAGCCCCAGGGTGGTAAGGCTGATGGTAAAGGTGACCTTTGTTGCTGGAGAAGGGTTGATAGATTGGCAAGAAAATTGTTTGTCTGAAAGAGAGTAGTCACCGCATGTGTCAAGCCTGCAATTGATGGTCACTTGCGGCGCTATCAAGCTGACGAATTGGCTGATCCGTGGATAACTGAAGGCGTGCAGTTCGATCCTATGTGAAGGCATCAATTGTTGACATAAAAAAAATGTGAGATGGATCATAGAAAAGAGATTTTTACATGAAAACCGCCTAGGCGGCAAAACTACGACGCCTAATCCACGGTGACTTGAAAATTTTCACTAGAGGAAGAAAAAGTATTGGATTACAGTGGAGAGTCTGGTGTGTCTAAAAGAGATCATCATTTTATAACAATAGGGTTTTTATAGCCTAAGATTTTCTAGTAACTGTCATGTCAAAAAAGTGATCTTCATTCTTGATATGGCCAGTGTGGTGGTTGTACTTTGAAACTCTGGTGGCCCTATTCGCACAGATTGTACAGTCTTGCCATACCTCTTTAAAATAGTATGGAGTCTGTAACTTTGTACTTACGCCATGTCTGGGCAGTTTGAGCTGGGGAGTTCGACTTAGGGTCTTTGATGTGGGCCTTTCGTCATACGTCCACCATGCGCCGCACGTGAGTGCCACTTAACTTTCTACGTGCGCATTCTACACGGGCCTCCACATGTACGCCTCAGATATGCTAGTGTGAATCCAAATACAATAATTACGCTTTACTAGCCATAAAAAGATAGTAGTATGGAGAATGATACAAGTGATGATTGATGCTGCTTAGAGGAAACTCCTATGACACTAAGCCAAGGATCCACTTTGAAAAGTATGATGAGATCTTCAACAAGATATTGAATCTAATGGTGTTGATCTAACATGTGGGAGACACAGTCTTCAAATTCTACTGTCATCATCATCATCGAAAAAGGAAAAGAAGAATAAAAAAGTCTCTATTTCCATCTTAGTAGTTTTTGATAAAGACTCATGTAACTCTTCAGTGGGTCACTGAAGAGAACAGCCCAAACAAAATGTTATTCTAGCTAGATGCTAGCTTGTAGTAACTGCGAGCTATTCCAATTCCCACTTAAAATCCCTATTATTGTCTTTCATACAGAGTGTGTCTTTCAAAAGGGTGTTTTTCACAATTTCTGTGCTTCTGCGTTGTGCTTGAATGTTGTAATTGAAAATCCAAAAGTACTAAGGAATGATGTCTAAAGGCCTTTTTGCCACAAGCTATTGTTTGCATTCGAAAAACCTCCGGACATACTTCCTTCCCTAAGAGTTTCTCTCGCTAAGAAAGGGCGGAAGACCAGAAGTGACTCTGGCACAGAAAGGGCAAGGAGGGTGAACCCCTTCACCGTCAGCCGATGGACAGCAACAACCTATAGCAATGGAAGCAAGATAGCTAGGATAGTTGCCAGCCTAGAGGTTAAAGGAAATCTCACTACTGGCGGTGGCAACCATCTTCAAAAGCGAGCAGAGAGTAGCAATGCGTCGCTGACCATCAGCTCGCATGATGTTGATGGTATGAAAGAGGAAGACATGGCAGACCCAAACAAAGGTGAAATGAAGGAAGATAAGCCCTTCGTCCCTACCATGGAAGACAATGTATCGGATCATGAATTAAGAATTAGATTTACACATCAAACCCAATCTATGTTCATAAACCAACTATCATATGTTAATAATATAAAGGGTAAATATCACTCAGAGAATATGGTATAATCTCACGCAGGTTGATGATTTTCAAAATATCTCATTTGAATTTGTGAGATTCAATATATTTTTTAACTCGGTCCTTCAGTCAAAATTATCGTTTGATATATATGAAATGTTCATTTTACCTTAACTCTTCTTCTGCATTGCCACCACTGGTTCTCCAGCTCCAGCAAGGCAGGGCAGTTGCTAGCATCGACGATGACAACGACTTCAAAGACCACGAGGACGGCACGAGGGAGAGGGAAGAAGCCGGCAGCACTTCAGGCCGGACTTCCAAAATCTGTCATGAAGAAGCAAAGGAGGCCAGCGGAGACATTGACTGCAAAAATGATATAGCGGTGAGATTTAGCTCTGCAAAGCAGATCAAAAGGAGGGAAGGCTTGGTAGTAAGGACAGATGGCGGGAAGGAAAAAAAAAGACTTCATAGGGAACAATATGGGCTTATTTGTACGGATTCCAGCAGCCATATTGGCAGTGAAGAGCCTGCTGATCGCTTCTAGATGGTGGGTTTTACAGAAAGGGGGGAGACGATTGAAAAGTAGTGAGTCTAGGTTACAAGGAGATTTCAATGGCGAAGAGTTCTTGGAGGCCTTCGGTGGCCATGAAGATGATTGAGGAAGTGTAGGAGGCAGAAGAGTTCTTGGGCGTGGTGAGCGTTATCAGGAGAACCTACCACATGAATCTGGTGCGGACATGGAGATTCTGCTCCGAAGCTTCGCAAAGGCTGCTGGCGTACGAGTTCGTGGAGAACAGATCGGTCGACAAAGCTCTGTAACATAGCGGATCGATGCTCAAATGGGAAGAAAGGTAAAGGATAGCCGTCGGGGTCGCAAGGGGACTGGCGTACCTCCACCAGGAATGCTTGGAATGGGTGATTACTGCGACGTGAAGCCGGAAAACATCTTGTTGGATGGAAACTTCGAGATGAAGATCGCGGACTTCGGACGGGCGAAGCTGCTCGGGAAAGAGTAAAATGGGTCGCGGGTGTCGAGGATTAGGGGAACGTGAAGGTACATCGTGCCGGAGTGGGCTTCGAATGAATCGAATCTGCTGGTTAGGGGACGATCGGTGTGTACAGCCACGGGGTGTTGGAGCTGGAGCTGGTGACGAGGTTAGCGTTTCGGAATGGGGGATGGAGATGGAGATGGAGATGGAAAGAAAATGGTGAGGGAGGGGATTGAGGGAGGTCGACGTGGCTGAACGGGGTTGTGGATCGGAGATTGAACGGAGAGTTCGTTGGAAGGCAGGCGGCCAAGATGGCGGCCGCGGCAGCGTGCAAACTTGCAAGACAACTTCACAGCAACCACAATTCACAAGCACTGCAATAACAATGAATAACCAAGGAATACTTCACTATAGTATCAATTCCAGCAAAATTACAGCTATTTATTGAAAGTGAACTGAAATAAAGAAGAAAGATGAGAGAAGAACAAGAGTAAGAAGAAGATTAGCAGGAGACAGTAGAAGAGAAGAAGAGGACTGGAGACGAGAAAAGGGAGGCGGCAATATCCTCTGCTCCCCCACTTCGCTGGGAAGGCCATTCTGCTCTTAGTCGGTCTAGCTCAGCCCGGTTCACCCATCCGGTTCAATTGTTGTCCGTTATTTCTGTTGACGCTATACGCAGAGCTGCTGGGGATTATTATGTTATCAGATACCCTCCTCTTTTGAAATCCTTGGCCTCAAGGATTAACATCAAAGTTGGGGTACTGTTGGTGTACCCATTCTAAATCTTCCCAGCTGGCTTCTTCCATATTTGCTTGAGTCCATTGTATAAGAACTTGCTCAAGAACGCTTCTGTTTCGTAAAACTGATCTTCTTTTCAGAATCGACAGTGGTTCAGCTTGAACATGGCCACATTTAGTCACTTCTGGAGGTAGCAACTCAGGCCCTTGTTGGTTCACTATTTTCTTTTTGAGAATTGACACATGGAATGTTGGATGAATCTTAGCACAGTTCGACAGTTTGAGTTTATATGCAGCGCTTCCAACCTTGGACAGCATCTCAAAGGGGCCGAAGTACTGTGGGGACAATTTGTTGGAGTTCTGTTGTGCCAACGAACCTTGTTTATAAGGTTGTAATTTAACATAAACAAAATCTCCCACTACCAGTTCCCTTTCCTTTCTATGTTTATCAGCTTGCACTTTCATTCTATTCATTGCTTGGTGTAGATTTATTTTCAACATTTTGATCATCTCCTCTCTGGCCTGGAGGGTTCTATCCATTGCTTCAACTATAGCTGCACCAGCCAAATAGGGAATGTGTAGGGGAGGTTTTTGGCCATATATGGCTTCGTAAGAAGTACATTTAATTGAAGAGTAGTAGTTGGTGTTATACCACTATTCTGCCAATGATAACCATTTTGCCCATTCTCTAGGCTTTTTTTTTGTCATACACCTTAAATATGTTTCCAAACATCTATTTACTACTTCTGTCTGGCCGTCTGTTTGGGGGTGGTACGTTGTTGACATATTCTGCTCCACCTTGAGTAATTTGAGAAGATCCTACCAAAATCTGCTTAGAAATACTACATCTCTATTACTAATCAACCTCTGAGGCACGCCATGCAATTTAAATACATTATCCAAATAAATCTGTCACTATAGCGGTTGAATAAGGGTGAGAAAGAGCTACAAAGTGGGCATATTTACTTAGTTTATCCACCACCACTAAGATAGTATTCTTACCGCTTGATTTTGGCAACCCATCAATGAAATCTAGGGAGACATCAGTCCATACCTTGTCCGGAATTGGTAAGGGTTGCAATAGCCCTGGTGTGGCGATCGTTTCATATTTATTGACTTGACATGTCTCACATTCCCTGAGTATCTTCTTGGTAGCTCTTCCCATGCCTCTCCAATGAAACATTAGTTTAAGTCTATGAAGTGTAGGGAGATTGGTTCTTGCATGCACTTGTAATATAAGCTTCCTTTTGAGACTTGCAGTATTGCCAACTACTAATTTTCCTTTCAACAACAGCCTATTATTGCTCCAAGAATAAGGTTTGTTAATAGGGTTTTCTTGTTTCAGCTGGTTGATGATCTCTATTAGTTGTGAATCTGAGTACCAATTGTCTTCAATCTCTGAGATTAGTTTAGAAGAACCAGGTTGTAAAATGGTGTGAAGCTGCAGTTGAAAGCTTGCAACCCTTCTAGATAGGGCATCAGCCCCTATATTCTCTTGCCCCCTTTTATATAGGATTTCGAAATCATATCCAACAAGTTTAGAAAGCCATCTCTACTGGGCGGGAGTTGAGATACGTTGCTCTAGTAGAAATTTGAGACTTTGATGGTCTATTTTAATTTTAAAGTGATTCCCTATCAGATAGGGCTGCCACTTTTGGATAGTTGCCACCATGGATAGTATTTCCTTTTCGTATAAGGGTAATTGTTGATGTTTTTGTGAAAGGCCCTTGCTAAAGAAAGCTATAGGATGATTTGATTGCATTAGAATGGCTCCAATTCCAGTGCCACTGGCATCAGTTTCAATAATGAATGGTTTTGAAAATTTTGGTAGTGCTAGTACTGGCGGTGAGTTGAGAGCTTGCTTTGGATTGTTGAAGGATTGTTTGTTGTATACCAAAATATCATCAAAAAATATTAAGACGAATTTTCGGAGAAACGGTTTAAAAAGAGAATTCATAAGTTTCTGAAAGGTGACCGAGGCATTGGTGAGTCCAAAGGGCATTACTAGGAACTCGTAATGTCCTTCATGAGTCCTAAACGTTGTTTTCTTGATATCTTCTGTAAACATCTGCATTTGCCAGTAATCAGATCTTAAATCCAGCTTTCAAAAGTAAGTTGAACCATGAAGTTCATTGAGTAGTTCTTCCACTACAGGTATAGGAAACTTATCTTTTATGATCTTAGAGTTAAGCTCCCTGTAATTGATGCATAACCTCCAAGTTCCATCTTTCTTCTTGATCAGGACAATGGGAGAGGAGAATGGACTCGTGCTGTCTCTAATAACTCCAGTAGTTTTCATTTCTGCTATCAACTTTTCTATAACTGTTTTCTGCAGAGCTGGATATCTATAAAGGGGCACGCTAATAGGATTAGTTCCCTCTTTTAGAATAATTCGATGACCATAAATGAGGGCAGGTGGCAATCCTTCTGGTTCTGGAAATATTATCTTGTACTCAGCTAACAGAAAGTTCAAATCTTACTGCTTTGATCTAATTAAACTATGAAATACCTCAGAATCCTGAACAGACCCTACTGATTCCGTCCTTAAGTGAAGACATTGTATATATAAGGCCATGGATGCATCTTGAATATCTTTCCCAAATTGTTTTTCACTTACCACTTGCATAAATGGTTTTCTTGTACCTCTCAACACTATGTGTTTATCATGTATGCTAAATTCCATTCTTAGCTCCTTAAAGTTCCACTTAACTTCACCCAACTCTGATAAGTATTCAATTCCCAGCACCATATGGTAGCTATCAAGAGGCATTATGAGTGCATCCACCATAAACTGTATTCCCTGCATGTGCTATTGGTAATTCTTGGCCTTTCTTGCTATAGGTACCTTCTCACCATTAGCAACTGCAACATGTTGTACTGGAATGACTTCAACTACACACTCAGCATAAGATAATAAGATTGGATCTAAGAAATTATGAGTGCTTCCTGTATCTATCAGTACATGAAAGGGTTTCTTCTTCACATTGCCGACCGTTGTCATGATGCAAAAGGAAGGAATTTCAGTTAAAGCATTAAGAGACACTCTAGTTTCAGATTCTGGTTCAAAAGTTTCATCCCCAACTACTTTCGTGACTTCTCCTTCACTGTCTCCAACCCCTTTTTCGTCTTCTACCATTGTAATCTGATAATTCTGTCTTTTTTTAACATTGATGACCAGCAATAAATTTCTCATTACACCAAAAACAAAGTCCCTTGGCTCTCTTTTCATCAAACAGATGATTGGGTAGCATTCGCCTAGAGTTCTCCCTTGGTGTGGGCGTCAGCTGCTGCTCTCGAGTGTTAGGAGAATAAACCTTGGCTGTTATGCCTTCAGTGAGCTTGTTCCAAAGGCATTGTTCATGGGTTTACTCCAGCTCCTATACTTCCTTTGCTGGTGATTTAAAGTTCCCTCATGAATTCTAGCTAGATTGAAAGCCTCTCTCAAAGTTTTCGGTTTCAAAATACGAACCAAACCAAGCAATTCCTCTCTGAGCCCCCCAAAATAACAGCTGATTGCATAGGGTTTCGGTAAGTTGAGGCGTGTAAGAAGGGCATCAAATCGGTTATTATAATCTTGAATAGATCCTGTTTGTCTCAGTGTGTTGAGTTTATACATGGGATCATCATAAGCTGCCTCTCCAAATCTCTCTTTAATTGCCTTTGTGTACACATTCCACTCTATAGGTGTTGGATTAGATTTGGCAAAATTCTGATGCTACTCTAAAGCGATTCCGTCTAAGTAAATTGAAGCAAGCTTGACCTTCCAATCATTAGGAGTTAGACTAATTTCAAAGAATTGCTCACATCTAAAAACCCATCCCATAACATTTTCTCCAGAAAACTTGGGAAATTCCACCTTAGGTAAACGAGTTAGCATAGAATCCAATGGAAAATTAGCTGTTGATTCGAAGGTAGTGGACTTGGGGCTGGGAGAATACTTATTGGAAAGTTGATCTGGAAGGCGATCTGTCATCTATGTGTTCCATTCTGTAAGTCAGAAATTCTTCTCTAATTTTACCCTCCCTCCAGAGACCTGATGGCATCCGCTAGGGTTACTGCTGATTCATTTTGCCGATCTGTAATGTTTCTGATCATATCGCATTGTCTTTATCATATCTTCCAATTGGCTGCGAGATTCTGCAATTAGCATTTTGAGTGATTCTTCCAATTGTTTGTTCTCCTGGAAATGAGTTTCAGGGGTCATAGATCGTACCGTTTTGATACCAATGTTAACCTGCAAGACAACTTCACAGCAACCACAATTCACAAGCACTGCAATAACAATGAATAACCAAGGAATGCTTCACTATAGTATCAATTCCACAAGAATTACAATTATCTATTGAAAGTGAACTAAAATGGAGAAGAAGGATGAGAGAAGAACAAGAGTAAGAAGAAGATTAGCAGGAGACAGTAGAAGGGAAGAAGAGGACTGGAGACGAGAAAAGGGAGGTGGCAATATTCTCTACTCCCCCGCTTCGCTGGGAAGCCCTATTAAGTATTCTGAACCGCTCTTAGTCGGTCTAGCTCAGCCCGGTTCACCCATTCGGTTCAACTGCTGTCCGTTATTTCTGTTGACGCTATATGCAAAGCTGCTGGGGATTATTATGCTATCACGGCAGCGGCGACGGTGGCGGCGTTCTTGGAGGAAAAGAAAAAGGAATAGAAAATAATAAAAGAAAAGGATATTTTAATAATTGTGAGAATAAAAAAAAATAAAAACATATTTTGTAATTTCATAATAAAAAAGATAAATTGCATGAGTGCGTTGCAAAATTCATGTAAAATTTAAAAAAAAATCTCAATTTTAACACTTGATATTGTAAAAGTGTGATAATTTTAATCTCTTTTTCAAAATTTCTCTTTCAATGTTACAATTTTGATCCTCTCTCAAATTTTTCTCTTTTTAGTAACTTTTTTCAAAAAAAATGAGAAATTTAGCCAATTTTACTAATTTGTGCTATTTATATATTTTAAAAATTATTATACTCTTCTACCCTCATCATTCTTTAAAACTTTAACTAAAATCTCAATTTAAATACTCAAATCTTTTATTTTATCTAATCAAAAAATTAAAAAAAAAATATTAATATTAATATGTCAAAATTATATTCAAAAAAACTAAAAAATAATAAATTAAGAATAATCTTACAGCATATAAATTATAGGTCGACAGAAATTATAATTAAAAAAATTATACTATAAAATTTATGCAAATAGGAGAAAAAAGGACAAAAAAATATATAACAAGAATTATAAATAATGATTTTATGCATTTAGAGTTGAATAAAAATTTATTATTTAATAAAACGCAATGAATAAAGAATTTATATAGCCAATCACACTTAATGGAATAAAAGTTTTATTTATTATTATTATTGTTGGGAATATCTTACGGCTAAAAAATTAATAATTATATCTTAATTAATAGTAAATAAAAATGTTAATTTCTAGACTCTAAATTGATTTTTTTTAAAAATTGAGATTTATTTGCAGTGTCCTTCCGGCTTGGATGCAATTTACTATAAAAAAATTTAAATACAAATTTTTGATATCTTCATAATAATAAATTAGCAAAAATTTACAATAATAAGTATTAAATATTTAAATCAACTTTTAAAATTTTAACCAGTCTAATTTTTGAAAACCATGAATATACATGACATTATTCTACAGTAATAATTTACTATAATTTTTAAAAAATAATCTTAGAAATAACGTTAGATTTTTGTAATACTAGTAAATAAAATTTTAGTATTTCGGTCGCTCGCGAGACTACGATTAAAGAAGAGATAAAAAAATATATACACAAAAGACTAATAAAAATGTTGTTTGTTTATAGAATTATTTTAATTGAAATTTAAAAAATCACTTTCAAAAGTATTGTATTCATGTGTCATGCCAAATTTTACACGACACGAAATGTGTTCATTCGAGTCTGTTCCTGATTGGACTCGTATATTTCAACTTGAAATTTGAACGGCTCGACTCAAACTCCAAAAATTCAGATCAAGTCGGTTCTGATCTAATGTTCTTCAGCCTTCCTTTCACCAATTTAATGTCAAGAACTAATAAAAGAAGCAAATTTAAATTCCATTAAGATTAACTGAATCTTCACTTTTCATGGTCTACTGCGTTAGGGGAAACAGAGTTTGTATGGCGTAACAGTACTGGCTGCAAGTTACTGCAAAAGGAGGCATCTTTCCCCTTCCCACGGCGTCGTCTCCGCCGCCGCCGCCATAGCTGCGGAGCTTCCCGAGCTTCTCCATGGCGCTGACTTGAGCTTTCAGGAACTTCAAGTAGTTGGCAGCTTCATCCAGCATGGAGGCGGTGTCCATCTTGCTCCCTCCGGGAACCAATCTCTGCAGAACCCTCAGCCTCTCGCTGATCCTCTCCCTCCGGTGCCTCGCCGCCACCGTCTGCGGGTCGTTGGATATCCTCACGTTCTTCCTCTTCGGCCTCTCCGGCGCCACCGCCTCCTCCGCCAAGCTCACCGGCCGGAAAGCTGCTGCCCTGTAAATCATCTCCTTCACCTGCGCAATCGCTTCTGTGTCCGGCTCGTAGCCTCTGGAAGGGTTACCACCATCGACGTCGTCCAGTTTGGATCTCTTGGGCTTTGATGAACACCCAAATCTGATCTGAAATCTGCTTGACATTAAAAATCCAATTTTTTTATTACGTTTTTAAGCTGAATGAACTTCCTATTAATTGCAGCTAATTAGCAGAAGATGTGATCAGTAGAGCTAAAAAAATGAATTATCTCACATTAAAAAAAAAAAAATAAAAGGAGAACAAAATTGTGAGATTACTGTCAAAACGGATAATACTTGACACGTGAAAGGTGATTCGTGATACCTGTCTTCTGAGCTCGACTGAAACATCTTTTTAGAGCGGAGATCATGATCCCAAGCGGGTGTGGTAACAAGAGGAAGAGAATCCGCGGATGAAGACAATTCATGGCTTGCCTTCTTCCCCCATGGCCAGACATGGGTTCCTTGAGGATCTCCATGGCTGAACAGAGCTTCATTAATGATGTCAGATTTGCTCTCTGAAACTCCATACTCATGGTTCATGAGCTCTGAGAGATCATCATACTGAGAGCTCCATATGCTTGTAGGATCATTAGCATTATCCCAAGCTGTAAGATCCATTAACGAGTTGATTGTCCCTCTGGAAAAAGATTGAAAATGAAAATTTTCAGAAAATTTAATGAACATAATGTGAATCAACATGCAAAAAACTAGCCCTGAATTCAGCCAACCTGTAATTAATCAGGTAGCTATTCAGAAACTCAGCAAATGCTTGAAGGTGATGAAGGGCTCTTTGGGTTATCCCTTGAGAGGGGGTATATATATATATATAGTGGAATTTAGTGATATTTAAAAGATAGAGATGTGGGTACGATGCTGAAAGAGATAAGGGATTAATTTATAGAACATTCTGGGGGAAAATTCAGGGAGAGCATATGGGTGACACATGCATGAGATAGAAATCAAAAAGAGGTATTAAAAAAAAAAAAAGCAAAGAGTATATAATTATGAGGATGAATACCATCCCGGTCCCGAGATTTGAGTCAACATTAAGTAGATTCACAGTTTCAAAAACTTATATTGATATTGAGGTCAGTGTCGCAACAGGTCGCTGCCTACCAAATCTCGCATGCAAGCACCCAAGTAAGGCTTTCACGTGTAGAGCCTGCAGTGCGGTCGCTTGCAGAGAGTCGGTGTACGATGACTAGGAGTGGCAAAATGAGTAGCGGGTCTGGTTCAGGTTAAACTCTAATCCGATTCGACCCGAATAGCCTCAACTCGAACCTGACTCATTTATTAAATGGGTCAAAATCCATAACCTGAATCCGACCTGATTAATAAATGGGTCAGGTTGGCTGGTCGATCCGATCCATTTATAGAGTATTTTTTGATAAATGCCTAACTCGAACCCAACCTCTTTAATAAACAGGTCAAAATTAATTACTCATACTCAAAATTTGCAGGTCGGATTTGAGTCAAGTTTACAGATCGAGTCATATATTGTCACTATTAACGATGACACTGCAGTGGCGGGCTGAGACAGGAGGTGAGGTCAGAGGGTATTTTTTGTTATTTTATATTTAATATTTTAATTTTAATATAAATATTATTTAAAAAATTAAAAAATATTATTAAATTAAATAAAAATAATTTGATTGAAATATTAATGTAAAGTTTTGGATCTTGTTAGAAAATTGTCAAATCATTGATCTATTATTATTATTATTATTATTATTTGATAGAATGTATTTGATATTACACCAAGGGGCATGATATTATAATTAATTTTTACTGGAAGAAAATGCCTTGTAGATCTTTTGTTTTCTTCTGCACAATTTAATATGAAAATGCCCTGCAGTTGGAGATGAAGCCGAGGCAGAGTCAGCTTCAGTTCTATGCATCTTAATCTGATTAGATCACATACATTTAATTAATGTAATATTTAGAAGGATTTTTATATTATGCAGAATTACATACAAAACAACTAAACCATGTAAATTACACCTAAAATACTCAAAAATTAATAAATTTTTAATATAATATTTTCATATAATAAATAAAAATTACAAATATACCTTTTTTCAAAAAAGGAAAAAAAGCCTATGCAAGCTAGAAAATTAAAAAGAAAACTTCATTCAAATTAATAGAATATATATATAAGACAATAAAGTAATAATATTTTAAATTTTATATAAATTTAATATTAAAATTAATTTTATTTCAATACTATACTTCTTTCAGGATATAATTTAAATTTTAAAACAAAAACATCACATCTAAAATTTTATAATCACTGCTTTTCATCGCTAAACTTATTCACAAATAATGCCCCTCACAACGCTCTTTACGATTTAGTTTTTATAATAATATCTCATTTTTCTTATTATCTTTGCCCTTTATTTTGAATTGCATTGGGCCCAAAGTCTTACACATCTCGAGAGATTGCATATGCACTTAATTTGCAGTTAAATTTATTGAATTTATAGATGCCAAATAAAATAATTTTTTTTAAAAACAAATAGTTAATTGTAATATTAAATTTTAGATAAAACTTTTTAATTTATTAATTTAATATTAAAAATTTAAGAATTATATGAATTATAGAATGCATTTTAGTAACTTTAAGGAAAAACAATCAAAGTATAAATAACAGAGAAAGTATACTTGTCGTCTTAAAAAAATATTTTTTATAACAAGCACTTACTAAATTAAATATTTACAAGTAGCACCTTCTAAATCAACTATTTATAGAAAATATTTTCTATCTTGAACATAAATTTATAGGTAACACTCCTATACTAATTTTTATTTATTATTTCTTTTATCTAACTATGGTTAGCACATCCAACTAGAATTTCAAAAAGAGCCATAATAATAGAGTTATAAAAAAATAGAAATTTTAAAAATAAATAAATAATTAAAATAAAAATTATTTTAAAAAAATAAAAATAAAAAATATAAATAATAAATTTTATTTAAGAGCTAGATATAACATAGTCCTTAAATAAAAAACTAAGTGTAATTTAATTACACGTGTTAATCTTAATTAGATTATAAAATAATAAATTATAAATAAAAATTAGTTTGAAGGTACTTATTTATAAATTTATATTCATTATAAAAAATATAACATAGTCCATAATAATAGAGTTATAAAAAAAATAAAAATCTTAAAAATAAATAAATAATTAAAATAAAAATTATTTTAAAAAAATATAAATAATAGATTTTATTTAAGAGCTAGATATAACATAGTACTTAAATAAAAAACTAAGTGTAATTTAATTACACATGTTAATCTTAATTAGGTTATAAAATAATAAATTATAAATAAAAATTAGTTTGAAGGTACTATTTATAAATTTATATTCATTCAAAATATAAAATTGTACATATAAATATTTAATTTATAAGTACTGCTTATAAAAAAAATTATTTTTTAAAATAACAGATATAAATTTTCTAAATAATTAATGTAAATGTCCAATTAATTTGAGATGGGGTCCACCAAAGATGGACCATGCCATTAGAATCTGACAAACATGCAAGAAGCATTTTGAGGAAATAAAAGATAAGGACTTCTGAGTGAATATTAAATAAAAATAAAATATCATGACTTTAGGTTTGATCTTATGATTAAAATACTATTCACTTAATTTATATATATAAATATATGCATGCATGTAATATTTATAAGGCTAAGTTTAAAATGAGTTACTAATAATCACAAGCTCAACAAATTAATGTGTCAACAATTTTAGACCTTGTTTGATAATAAAATTAATTTAGTTACACCAAAAATTAAAATAATTTATTCATTATAAAATTTTAAAAATAATATTAAATAAATTTTTATAACTCTATATATAATTTTTAATATATAAAAAGTTTTATTTTATTTCATATTTTATGTAATTTTTATTGTATTAATCAATTTTATTTCAAGTAAATAATATAAATTTTATGTTAAAATCTAATTAATTTTGTTATCAAATAAGGCCTTACTTAAAGTCAAATTCAACTCTATTATTTTATAGTTAGTACTAAAGTCAATCAAGAGGACTGCAATTTCTATAACTTATGTTCATAAAATAATTTTTTTTTGGTTGATTATATTTTTTTAATTAGAATAAGAATGTAATTTTTGATGTGATTTTTTATACTACTATTTATTAAATATTTTTAATAAAATTAATTTTGTTTTTTTACCTATAATTAGTATCTTATTTTAAAATTTTTATAGAGAGTGAAATAAAGTTTATTTAATTTAAAATTTTGTGTAGGACTTTAAAAAAAATTATTTTTGTAAATTAATCTTCTGGTTCAATTTGATAAATATTTAAAAAAACAATAAAATAAAATTTTATGATCAAAATTATATTTAATTTTATGAATTAAAATAATTCTATAACTCATATAATGTAAATTTTAATATTATAATATTATTTTTTAATAAATTAATCAATTTTATTTACAGCAAATATAAATTTTAACACAATTTATTTTGTATCATGTGTGCATTTTAAGAATTAATAATATTTTAAATTCTATTCAAATCTCAATAAAAGCTCTGTTTACCCCAAATTAAATAATTACCATAGGTTAAAAATCTATGCACAATGAAACATATATAAAATTAATTTTAACTCTTCTTAAAATTAAACATGCAAACAAATGACTACTTAATAATGTTATTTTCTATTATAATTTGAAATAATTTTTTTTGTTATTTCGAGATATATGTAACATGAATGTGAAATAAAATTTTTAAAATATAAATATAATTCTATGTATAATTAGTTTTTTTTAACTAATATAAGGTATGAGTTATAAGATAAAAATTAATATACTTATATTAATATGTTATATATTACTTGCATGAGCCACAAAATAGTAACATAAAAAATAAGTAAATTTATAGAAGAATTAGAGTAAATTCAACTAAGAATAAATTAAATTTAAATAATTTAAATATATAAATCGCACAATAAGCGACACCTTAATAACGACAATTAAGATATTAACCTCTATTTATTTACCTTGCATATTTAGAGGGTGGGTTGAAAATAAAAATTTTATGTAATAGATGAAGACTCTCTTGTTGTTATATTATATTTCATTTATTAATATTATGAAATAATAATTATTTTACTATAGTTCTAATTAAGGTTTTAATTTTTTAAAAATCGATTTGAAAAAATTATTGAGATTTATTTGAAAAATAAAATTTAATAATTTTGATAATTTTGGTCATTTTTTTTTTAAAATTAATGAAACATAATAGAAACTCAGTCGAATTGTTTAAATTTTTTTTTAAAATAATATTTAATAATAATTATTAATAAATTTATAATTTATGATTTAAATAATTTACAGTCAAAATTAAATTTATTAAAAAAATTAAAATTAGTAAAAAAATGCCGAAATTGTTATTTTTGAAACATAAATTGAGTTTTAAAAGTTAGAGGAATTAGACAAAAGTAGAAAAAAATGTCACATCTGGCTGGTCGGAGTGAGGTTGCCAAGTACCAACCAGGATTCGGGACCACCAATGGGTGGGCGCCACATTGACCCTCCCGTAATTATAAGCCATCAATTAGACTTCTGCGGCTGGCGGGGGGAGACCAAAAACGCAACGTTCGCCCCCACTGTCTCACCCATCTGTACTGATGCGGTGGCCGGGTGGGTGCGACAGCACCAGCGGTATGTCGGCGACCTCTGAACCGAGCCGGCCGGCCCGAGCCGATGCGGGACCACCGGTCCATCATCTGCAGCGCACGGGAACAGCCCGTGAGGATGATGAGGTGGCGCGATGCCATTGGTTCGCGCGGGCCTCCTTAGCTGAACTCACGTGGTAGTCTCTAGAGACTGGCTCCCACAGCCGCTACTTACTGCAGTTTTCTTTTTCTACAATCTGTTATTTCGAAATTTAAAATATTCAAAATAAAATAAATGAATGTATAATTAATATTTAATAATACTTCTCATTAAAAAAAAAAATAATCAAAAATTCTAAAAAATTGCAAAATTTTTTCTGAAATTTCATGAATCAGCCAAATTTTTTTGTAAATGGCATCTTTTCAACTAAATTCTAAAACTTTTACCTTTTCAATTTTATGAGAATAATTTCCTATTATATTATGTATAATATATCTTGAACGTAATATAGTAAAATATAACTGTTTAAATATTTATTATAATAAAGCTAAAAATATATTATATTATAAAAATAATACATGACATACATTAATTTTGAAATATTTAAACAAAATATATAGTTTTGAGAGAAATTTATTATGTGATATAAATCTCCATTTTGAAAATTTTTTTTTGATAAATTGAAAATATAAAATTGATTCCTCACAAGTTAATTAACTTCAATGAGAGAGAAAAAAATTATAAAATAAAATGCTATGTAAAAAAATCAAAAATAAATTTTGTGTTTCTTCTAATTATTTTAAAAATTATGTATATTACCTAATCCTCTTTAATATTAAGTATATTTAACATAATCAAAAATTATTTTAATAAAAATAAAAAAATATAATTTTAAAATTAAGTGTAAAATATGCAACTTTTAAAAAAATTGAATAAAATATATAATTTCAATAAAATTTTGTAGCTCATATATAAATCTCCAATATTCTAACTATATTAATAGGGACATGATATACGAAAAATTATTACGTATTTTTAATAAGTTAGCAATTCATCAGCCCATGATTGTTTGCCATATAAGTATGTGGGTATTCACGGCTCAACGATGCCGTTTAACTTTTTACGCTTAGTACGGTATTTATTATAAATATTTTTATGCATGATATGATTTTTTTTATTTAGTATAATTCATTATATTTTTTCTATTTTTTAGTTCTGACAGTATGAATTTTTTGTTGCTTAATATAAATATTTTTATACTTATTGTAATTATTTTTTGAGTTAGTATAACTTAGGAAAATATTTTTTATGATGAATATTTTTTATTCAGCATGAATTTTTTTTTACATAATATGAACATTTTTATTTTTAATATAAACATTTTATTTAATAAAAAATATTATGAAAAATAATTTGTATACTTGATAAATAAATATGAATATTAAGTATAAAAATTTTCAAATTAAATATCATATTAAGTAAAAAAAATTAAACAATATTAAATGTACTCTGCATTTAGTCATACTTCTGTTACCTTAAATTGTTACCTTAAATCAATTGGATAATTGATAAATAATAATTTTATATTAATCTTTTTTTTTTTGGCTTTCACCGGGCTGTTTGTTTAGCTAAATTAAAACTATCCTATTGTACATAAAATTTAATATTAAAAAACTAATTATATTCTATATTATATGTATAATTTAAAATAAAAATAAATTTTATTTCATATTCTAAACACATTAAATTAATAATTAATTTATATCATATTTATCATATATTCTACTATAATAATTTTATTGAGAGTTATTTTTTTAAAAAAAATATTTTATCTTATAAAATTGATAAAAAAAATATTTATTTTAATATGAGAGATATATAATATGTGAAACAAAATTAATTTTAATATTTAAATTTATATTGGATTTAAAATAAAATTATTTTTTAAAATTAAAATTTGTGTTAAATATGAAATAAAATTATTAAAATTTATAATAAAATTAAATATTAATTTATCTTTTTTAATGGTTATCAAATAAGGATATTAAATAAATTTATTTCCTTTTTTAATGGTTATCAAATAAGGATATTAAATAAATTTATTTCACATTATTTATAATTTTTAATAAAATAATTTTTTAAATTTTATTAAAATTAACTTTTTTTTAGACAAGCATGCTATAAATATATCTTTCGAAGAATACAAAATTGTTGATATCAGCTTAAAGACAGATCTAAAATAGTCCATAAAAGGAATTTAATATCTAATTTTTTTATCAGTTGTATATATATATAAATGATCTAAAATAGCAAAAATATTTTTTTTTTATAAAAAAAAATAGAAAATTAGGATTCTATCAGGGTGTGTTAGCCTTCTGGGTGCTAACTAGTCCGGTTTGATTCGGTTCCAATCGATTTCAGATTGGGTCCAAAACGGGTTGGCCTAAGCTAGAATTGGTCCCGATCCGATCCGGTTTTATATATTTCGGTCGGATGAGGTGTATTTAATTAAAATATATATTTTATATTTTTAATATTTCTAAAAAAAAGTACATACAAAAAAGGAAAAAAAAATCTAAAAAAATATTATTAATATTAATAAAAAAATTTACAATAAAACAATAGTAGCTCGTACAAATATTTCACATTATAAAAAATATTATTCGTCATAATTACAAAGAATTTTTTTAAAGTACTCATCTTCTTTTTCTGAATTATTATTTTTAAATTCTTCCATGAAATTATACTATTGATTTTGTGGCTCAGCGGCAAACTAATTTTGTAGACAAGTAAGCATGTAAAATGTCATAGCAGATAAGCTACTTCTATAGTCTCCTATTATTCTCATGTGGTAGAAAAAGCTAATTTAGATGTGACAGTTGACGTTTGTGCCACTAAAACATCTCGAGCCAAAGCAGATAGAATGATATTATTTTGATGAGCTTTTCACTACTTTAACAAGCTTATATCATCGTCAAATTTCTCCCTGAGGTGTAAATAAAACTACAGCTTGCTTAAATTTGTAGGGGCTTGGATCTATGTCATGGATTACTCGCCAGCAAGTGCTTTTTTGTTCTTTGAAATAAAAGATCTCTTTGCCGCCGCTGACTTAAAAAAGTTAAAAATGCTAGGCTTTTTCTGTATTTCTGCTTACTGTAATAAAGAAAAAATAAATCTTAGAGAATTGTAAAAACTAATATTTTTTCAGCATCAGTATCACTTCCCAAGAAATCAGAATATTCTACCTAAAAAGGTTTCAATAGCTTCAATTCTTTAATAAGGATCAAGCATAACATTTATTGAATATAAAATAATATTTTTTTATTTTTTTTAAAATTTTAGTTGCATATCAACAACAAAAGTTTTAAGAATTGAATCTGATCTCACTCTAAAAATTTTTAAAATATTTAAAAATGTATAACAAAAAAATAAATAAAGTCCGATAATAACAATCTAAAAAACTTTCAGTGGACTCTTTAAAAATTAATAATAACTCAAAAAATTTCTTTAAGAAAATTTAAACATAAAAGCACAATTAAAAGCCATAGTTAATTGTATATAAACTGTAAAAAAGTAATAAGTAAATCTTTGTACAGTAAAAACGATTCGAATAAATAATAAAGTGAATTTCATCTAGTTTTAATAATTAATGAAAGTTTTATACAAGTTTTTTTTTTCATTTACACAAACATATTTTTATTCACGTCTAACATTTGAATTCAAGTGAATCTATTTTGTAACATGATTAAATTTCTCAATAGTCAAATATTCAAAATTAAAAGCACAAGAAATACATAAGTTTATAATATGACATACACATTTAGTAAGAGATTTGTAAAGAGGAGGTTTAGAATTTGCTGTAAGAAATTAACTGCAGAATTATTATTCGAAGTATTATCTAAACTAATAGAAAAAAAATTATTTTTTTATGTCATAAATTTTATATACATTTCGAACTTAAGTAAAAAATAGTAAAACATGTATGAGCTTCATCTAATATGTCTAATGATCATATGCATTTCTGTACTCCCCACTATCCATCAATCTAGTGACAAGTAATAACTAGATAAACTAACTCTACAATTAATATTAGTGTGATATTCAATAAGAGATTTTCTATGTTCTTCATATATTGACATGTAAGTTTTTTAAGTTTATACCTAAAAATATGATTATATTGAGGTTGCAAATACTGAATAATGAATTCTAAAAATCTTTCATTTTCATATATTGTGAAAGGTTGTTTGGTTCTTACAATGAATCAAGCTAAACCTCGAAGTGTCTTATGATTTCTAAACGACTATAGCATACATCCACTCTGTGGATTCAGTTGTGTCTGGTTTAGCTCTACACTAATAGGTTGATAAATTTTTATTAAATTTGTGAAATCCAATAAAGTATTTTTTAAATGTACCAGTCCCACCACCTGTACTATCCTATTTATAAGAGTACTACTTTTTTAAAATTTTACAAACAACAATATACTTGGGTCTTTCAGGGTTGCTATTAGGTTTAATTTGTAATTCAAAAAACTCTCATACCATATTAAAATTCGTATGATACTTGTTGGAGACAATTGAAGAATGAGTTGACGAACTAATGTCGGTACCAACATTTTCACTAGCCTCGGGATCATATTTTTCAGATAGATTGAGATCAGGTTCTGTAATTTCATTAGTATTCCCATCGAATGGAAGAGGACGATCGAGTTTCAAAATATAATCCAAATCTACAATCCACTAGCGACTTTAGGAAGAAATGATAGTGAATAATGTTGGGAAGCCATTTAAATATGTTTGCATAATATTTAAAAGTGCAAAAGAAGCTAAAAATTAATAAAAATTAGAGAAATAATACATTATATAAGTTTTTCTATTCATAGGGCTAAATATGAGTTAAAAGTTATAAAATAACTTTTTACTTTTATATTTAAGCGATAAGCAGGTCCAGTTAGCGTTAAATCTTACATGTTCATAGAGGGCTTATGACCTCGACTTAAGAATGAATTAGAAGTTTTCGATTCAACCCAGAAAATGAATGAGAAGAGTTCGATTCAATCTTGATTCGAGTTGAGTCTGGCTCATTTGTTATCGATTCAAGTTCCATCCGAGCCAAAATTGATCTGAATATATATCGAAACCTAGTTTGAATGATAATTCTGTAATATTTTAGAAAGTTATTCACGTATCATCAAACTAAATAATTATTTTTTTAAATAATATAATATAATATTAAAATAATATTGGACCAAAATCTCTCAAAGTTTATTTTGCAAATTTCAATATAATGAATTAGTATTTTTTTAACACCTTACACAACTCTTAATATAAAATATTAGTTTCACATAAATTTCAATATTTATTTTACAACTTATACAACATTTAATATAATATTAACATTATTTAACACTTTACACAAATTTCAATATAATAAATAATTTTTATTTTTAATCACGCAAATTTGAAGAATGCATAAAAATTCACAAGCAACTTAGGTTGTGTTTGGTTTAATGTCATGTCATATTATTTAGAAAAAATAATTACTTAATTTAATAATATTTATAAATAATTTTCTGTAAAATTATAGAATTATTAATTAAAAGATGACATTCAATTGTCATAACATCTAGATGTCATAACATAACATTAAAAAAATAATGAATCAGACGCCCTCTTAATTCAATTCTATGTTGCCTTCTCCTCTTAACACAAACACACTCTCTCATCATGAATCACAAGCAACTTAAGACCCATTATAGCTTAGATTTAGGGAGCATGAGTAATTCCACCACTGTGATTGAGGATATTATTCTATGAAACCAAAATTTTGCTCTTGCTCACAAAGATAGTGTTCCTCTTTCTCTTTTCTTTTCTTTTTTACCGATAAAGTGTTTGGTTCAATGTTATCTTGATGTTATGTTATGTTATCTAGAAAAAATAATTGTTTGATTTGATGATATCTACAAATAATCTTCTATTAGATTATAAAATTACTAGTTAAAAGATGACATCTAGATTACATAACATAACACCAAGATAACAACAAACCAAACGTCCTCTAAATTTTATGAGATTTTTCGTGTTTCTTCTTTACCTTTTCTTTTCCTTCACTTTAGCTTTTTTTTTTTCACGTGAAATCACTTACTTTTTTAGTGACAATCGCACATTATCAAGTTCTGAATCATTTATTATTGAAGAAAAATGATACACTCACAAAATAGAAAGTAATTTAGTCATGCCACATTTTAATGACTCCCTAAATGTGAATTATTGTTGAAAATGACATCATAATCAAAGTTTGACAATGAACAATTAATATAAACCATAGTCCAACAATTGCATTAAATTCTGAATAACTCAGTGGGTTATCCTCAAAATGAGATGGAGAGAGACATTTGGGAATGTGGTCCATTTTGCCAAGCCTAAAAAAAAAGGCCACTTTCACACGTGTAACACTTTTATTACTATTAAAAAAATTACAATTTCTCACACGTGTAACACTTTTATTAAAATTTATATAAGATGTGAAATAAAATTAATTAATGTATCAAAAATAATATAAAAAATAAAATAAAATGAATTTTTTTATTTTAAAAATTATATATAATGTTATAAAAATTAACTTATTATTGTTTTTTAATTTTTATAATAAACGAAATATTTTGATATTAATATGATCAAAATACTGTGAGGGCCAAACAGACTATTATGATCAAAATACTCGCCAGTCTCGCTCATGAGTTGCATCAGATAAAAGTATTTAGTTGCGCATATCGATCTATTATAATCCAAGCATGCATAATAGGTCATGTGCTCCAAATATAACAAATTATATATACACATTATCAAATATACATGAATATTAAGTGAGCACATGATAAAGCAAATAAGATGTGAAATTGCAATTGTAACAAACAGATCAAATAATCAGATATCAAAGAGTATTTAAAGCATTTGTATTTCTATAGTCACCTATTTTAAGATGTTATATAAATACGATAAAATATATACGTCAGGATGACGTATATACATATATAAGAACGTCACTTACTTAATTAAATAAGAATTATCCACCTTGAATAAATCCAAAATAATTTAAGATTCACCTTAAATCTCCTGCCTCCTCGACGTCAATCAAACCTAAAGTCAAATATATATTTAATTATTCACCTTAAAAATTACTCGAATAAATTTATATAATATATTTTTTTCAATATCTCCAATTAATCTAAATAATATACACAAAATTATGTGTATATACAAATTAAATTAAAATACAATATTTTCAACAATGTAGAAAAAATCATTGTAAGAGCTCTGCTCGATCGCGACCAACTAAGCATCGCGTGATAGGTTTAAATAAAAGGAGGCAAGAGAGAAACACACAACAGTCAGATAGGAATGTAATTCAATACATACATACATTACTCATTTATTAAAAAGAATAATTATCTACATGTCACACCATTTCACTTTATTTATGTATTACCCATCCATTCTTAGTTAATTACGTTATACACACTCAAAATATTATAAAATCTTACATACACACATTTTAACTTATTTCTATTATAATGAGTAATTATAAATTTTCAATAACCTAACTATAATTAAATTACAAAAAATCTGAGCCGTTCATTATATTATTTTAAGAATATTTAAATATATTTTGAGTGAAAATCCTAAAATCTTAATATTTAAGTGGCGGCAAAGGAAGAAGACATCCGTAACGTGAATTGATTTTAGGACAAATCAGCGCTTTAGTGTGGTATTGAGGAAGAGAAAATATATACCATTAAGAGTAAAAATATAATTTTAATGATTTAGTAACAGAATTTTTTTTTTCAAATAGATTTTAATTAAGTTCTAACTCAAATGTGTGTATGTAAGATTTTATAATATTTTAAGTGTACATAGTATAATTGATTAAGAATGGATGGATAAAATATAAATAAAACTAAATTATATGACATGTAAGTAATTATTTTTTATTAAAAATAGAGCGTGCAAAATACACATAATTGAAAGACTTACAATATTTATGCAATAAATACTTAAGACAATACATGCAAAAAAAAAATTGGAATGAGAACGGATAATTCTTACAGAAAAATCCAAATAATTGAGGTAGGACCAATACTGATTATATGAAAACGACTTACGAATTAAAAAAAGTTANTATATATATATATATATATATATATATATATATATTTGTACATAAAAGTAAACAATTAAAATTACATTCCTGATTAGAGATAAGCTAAAGAAGACCAATCATAAGTTAGCATGACAGACTCATTTGGTTTGAATTTTATTTTAGAAAAAAAAAATTATTTTTTATATTTAAAGGTAAAAATAATATTTTTTAATATTAAAAAATATGTAAAATGTGAAAAAAATTAATTCTAATATTCATATTTATATTAAATATAAAATAAAATAAAATTTTATAGTTAAAATTTATATTAGTCCAAAATAAATACCTCAAATTAAATATAGCCTTAATCTTTAACTTAATTAAATTAAAGGTAAATATTAATCAGATTTTTTTTTTTTAAAAAAAGGAGGTAATACAAGAAAAATTTATAATTTTTAAACTTTTTCAATAAAATCTCTTAAATTAATATTAGGGTTGATTACACTCATTCCCCTGAGATTGACTACTAAGTTCATGTAAGTCTACAAAAATTTTAAATGTACTTTTTAGATCTTAAATTCTAATTATATTGCTCTGATAAATCTTATCCGCTCACAAATTATTCAATTGGGTCCATTTTAACATATTTCATTAAAATATTTCAATATTAACAGTCTTTTGTAAAAAAAAAAAAATTATTTTCCTAAAATTATAAAATAACAATTATACTCCATTCCTCTCTCTCCCAGGCACGCGGTGGGCCACCAGTGGCCTTGTTCTCCCCTCTCACTCCCTCCCCCCCCCCGCATAGGCACTTGTGTGTAGTGGCCCGCCCTTCTCTCTCGTTGCCTCCCCAATGCCGACGAGTCGAGGCAACGACAGTGAGGCAACATCAGCATCGACGCCTACAGGGCGATGGCGGCACCAATGTGATATCAGAAACGACGAGGAAAAGTGACAAAAAGTATTTTTATTTTTTCACTAGTATTTGACAATCATAGTGATAGGAGAGCCTAGATGAGTACAATACATAAATAAAAAAACCTATATAAAACATTTAAAATTTTATAGACTTGCATAAACATAGTGATCTACCTCAAAAGCCCAAGCATAATTTACCCTTAATATTAAAATTTTAACCAAATATTTTTTAATTAATTTAATATTTTTTCTTCTTTCAAATAAAATTTTTAAATACAGAAAAAAAATACATTCCTATCTCTTATCTCCTGTTGTGCGTTCCATGCACACGCAAAGGCAACCACACAGAGCCATCGTGCTCCCGTGCTCAAGGGAAGGCTGCACAAAGCCTTGCAAACCAGTGTCTAAGCACGTGGGAGGTCGAGCGGGCGGCCAAACAAGCAGCCTCCAACATGTGTTTGGGTGAGGCCATGCCCGAGGTCTGCCCATAGAGTGGCCATCCTAAGCCTCCCACATGCCGGCCATCCTAAGTCTCCCACACGCACGGGGCACACGCATCGTTGCTCTCTTGCCTTGTCCTAGTGCAGTTGCCCATGCACAATCGATCAAGACACCACAGCAGCGGCCACCGACACAACGACTACTACCAACTACCCACATGGAAAGAGGGATATTTTTTTAATTTTATATTTAAAATAGTTTTATTAAGAAATTTACAAAAATATAAAATTAATTAAAAAATATCATTAAAATATTTCTTGACCATGTTGAAATATTTTAGAATTATATACTTGATATTATCATTTAAATGTAAAGAAAAATTAACATTTTTAACACCATACAATAACGATAATTTTTTTTTTTTTAATTTCACCCCCACGTCTTAATTTTTTACATTCCACTTAAAAATTATGATAATAATATAATTCGAAAGTTCTCAAATAAACTCATTTTCTACTTGGCTAAAAGCTTCTCTCATTAAATGGAGTCAGCTTGATAGACCCTTTGTATCTACTGCACTCTATCTTAAACAGTACATAAATTATAAATTTGGCTACAAGATTATTTTAAAGTTAACATTGAATTACTTATGACAAGAAAATAAAATAAAATAATTATAATTTTGAGCTAAATAGAAACAAAACATTTTAAAATCCCCTCTCTCCCTTTTCTTCCTTTAAGAATTAAACATTCAAGATAACCAAACTACAAAACATGAATTCTATAGTATAACCATCTAGATATAACATATAATAATTATAAGGGTAAATAACACCCAAGTTCCTGAATTTAAAATTTAATAATGCACAGGTCCACATTATAACATCGGGGTCTCTGAGTTTTAAATAGATCCTTTTTTATTTTTTATTATTAATTTTTTTAAAATTACTATTATACCCCTCCTCTTGGAAGGAAAGAGAGAGAGGAAGAGAGGTATAATAGTAATTTTAAAATATTTTTAATAAAATAAAAATTAAAAAAAAACATTAAAAAATTTAGAACTGTGTTATTAAACCTTAAACTCAAGGATCTAAGTGTAATTTACCCCTAATTATAATCACAAAATTATATAACAAAAGAACACGACAAACAGCCTTACCACTGCATCAGGATTCAAGTGTGCAAAGGATAAAGAAAACACGTAACATAAAAATGAAAAATAAGTACAACACACGACATAATAATACAGTTCGTTCAAACATTGACGACTATTTTACCATTTAGAATATAATCTAAACTTTTTTTCTTTGCTATATATTCATGTAACTCTTAAAAGGATGATACCAGCAAGATCTCCAGCAGAGATGAGCAAATTCTATCAATAAATAAATAGCTTTCAACGACACCATCCCCACCACTGGTGGGATGATTTGATCCACCAGCTACCGCTAAGAAACTCTCTGCCTCTAACAAGGTAGTAAAAGAGAAGGAAAGGGACATTGGGGCTCATAAAAGGGGGGCAGGTGGCCGTTTTAGCTCAATCGAATCTGATTCGATTCTATAAAGCGAGCCCTAAAACGTTCCGATATAAGCTCACTAGCCAAGATCCCGAATCAAAACATGCAAATAAATCACTTTAGGATCAACCCTAATGATCCAAATCCAGAACAGCAATAGATCCGAAGTGAATTAAAAAATTTTCATTAAGCTCTGACATCCCAACCAGGAAGATCATCAGTCATCACATGCTGGTGATAGGCTGCTCTACCCTAACCTTCCATGGCCCATCAAAGGAAACTTGTCAACTATCAACAGAGAGATTCCTCTAGAAATATTTATTCCATATTGACAGAAGCAACTGATAGCAAGAGATAATCTGAACACCAAATCAACTTTTAGTCTTTTTAGAGCTAAAAACTTCATAATCTCATTGCTGATAATCTAACCTTAAAAATAAGCACACTTGCTATAACCCTGAACAGTAGCACAGAATGGGATTGCTCTAATGATATAATGAAGAATTACAACCAAAATGAACTGAAATTGTAGTCCAGTCGACCCAAACCAGACCCATTTTAATTATTTGTAGTGCGACTTCTCAAAACATGCAAATCATTAGTTTCATATCAACCAAATTGCGACATGACGTCACAGACTCCAACACAATCCAACCCTTTACAAATGCCATAGGGATTGTACAAGATCCAAACCAGAACAATAATGGAATCATCACGAACCTAAAGTTTTTTTTAATTGGTTTCGGGTCAGATATTGGGGTCAAGCCAAAGCTCTGACTTTAGATTCCTACAACAGGTAATCACGGCAAGACTTCAAAAGAAACAAGTCAACTACCTCTACGGAGAGAAATTCAACTCGAAATATTTAATGCATATTTACACGAACAAATAGAAAATTTAAGAGGAACTCCCAGGAAATATACCTGTTTGATGATCCAATCAATGACTGCCAAGCATTTTTTGTTTGGCTTTGCACCAGTAACTTGCAAATTTATAGCCATTTTGAAGACATTTTACTGTTTGATATTCCCTGAGAATGTGATTCCTGAAGCTAGTACAAGTCAAAGAACCGTCCTCGGGTAATTGCTTCTGCTTTCCTCACCTCCTTCACTGGTCCAATGATAAAGATCTATAGCAATGATAAAAATATGCAAAATTAAACATCGGCTAAGTAGATTTCAGGATTGGTAAAGAAAGAAAGTTATATGACTGAAAATTTTAATAAATAGGATTATTATCAACAGGAAAAAGGTGCTGAATTAATGTGTTTGTAGATGAGATAACTTTAGATATCCGGAATTCAAGGAGAAAGAGAAGAGGATATCACAAATACAGTTAAAAATGCAATGCAGAATGAAATGCCTCTCTAAACTCAAATGGGGTTGTTTGTTTGCCTAGGTTAACTTTAAGCAAAGTTAAAATTAATCTTATAAGTCACATCGCACATACATTTTATCGTTAAACTATCAATATTTCAAATTCTATACAAACTCCAAAATCAAAACCAACTTTTTTTACATCCTATACAATTTTCAAAATAAAAACCAACTTTGTTCACATCAAACATACATCACAAAATAAAAATAATTTTATTTCAGATATTTTACAAATATCAAAACAAAACTATCACATCACAATGTTATCTTTATCTTAATTAAAATTAACAGAAGAGCATCGTGATGAGAAAGTCATGCAAAACAATATAAAATCCCTTTTGTATAGATTTAGTGTTGAGCAATGAAGTAATCACTAATGATTAATTGAGAAACCCATAATGAGAATATTGAGATAAATGGTAAAAATGATGAGAGTAAAATATGATTTGAGAATCAAGCATATAAAATAAACAATAAGAAATTGCACATCCAAAGAGAGCCAAATCAACAGTGAAAGATACAAGACCAAAAGAATAGAAAAAAAGCTTGCTGTTAGAAATACCACAAACAAAAAGAAGTGCATAACCACTATAATTAAAACCACATGAAGCACTAAATAGGAAAGATTGGCCAAAAAGATTTCATAAACCAAAAACAAAAATAATAAGCATGTATCTACTGACATTGCTGATTCTAATATGCATCAGTAAGCAGAACAAAACAGTGCATATGGCAAAATAAAAAGTGAAAAAGGAGAGACATTATCCCAAGTAACAGTGAAATCTTGGAGAGAACAGAACACAATGTTAGTATTGACCTTTAGGATTTTAATATCAAAACATTTGTGCATTGATACCAAATTTTCTATTCCTCTTATGGAAATAATCGCTCCATTCCATAGTTTATCCGGTTCTTGAAGTATCTGAAAATTAGACTAACCTTGTCAGGAGGACCCTTGGAGCCGCCTATTAAAATTTCTGCACTGAAACACAACTAGCTGAGTTTCGGTTCATAATAATCAGCAATTGAATAACCTCTATGTATAAAGGGACAGCTTACTTGCACGATTCTTTAATTGATAATATAGATGATCCCCCTTTACCAATAACCAGTCCCATTTTTCCAGGAGGAACATCTAAAACAGATAGTATTTCTTCTGGAGGTTCAAATCCTTCAGCAACTAAGCTGTCTGAATAGTTACAGATAGAACAACTTAAAATGGATTATGCAACAACATTAAAACGCATAATTAGTTCACATAGCCCCATCATTATTGGTTCTCTGAGGTGGTTGTACGCAGTTTTATTTCAACATAACAAAGCAACAGTAGACTAAAATTGAACACCTTAGTCTATTTCCCCACACCAACAACCCCAATGCTGGTCAATTCATGGAGCAATTTGGTCAAATAAGTTCCTAGTGGACTGGGCCAAACTTATCCACAACATGATATTCCAATGTGCTGTCTTTGGCTACGCACAAAGGAAGAAGCAGAGCCTAAAGACGGTTCACAGCCTCACGGTATCCCGCTAATGGTTGTCAAGAGAATTGAAAGCTCAAGAACTACCAACAAACACATTCCTAGAGCAATTTGCGAAACATGATTGTTAGGGGGAAACTTGATGACCTCTTATTTTCAAATTTGATGGCCAGTAATTGAAGAGGTTCAATTAAAGTCCAATGTAACAACATAGGGTCAAACCAAATTATTCAAGCCCTTTAATCAAGCCAAAACTATAAAATACGAGAACGATATAATGATATAAATATAATACAATACGACTAAGGTGGTACGAAAAACATTAAAAAATGGTACGAATACGTTAAAATATGACAATTATCAATAACATATATATCAAAAAGAGTGAATAACTGGCGAAATTTTTTTGACATTTTCTCGTGAAAGATTTCAGGCATTCAGTTCTCATTCCAAGATCGGAGCCATCTATTTGTTCTTCCTTGCTAATAGCCATATGTCAAACTTTTTCCCTCCATGTGCAGTCACATGTCAATTTCCTTAGAAATTATAATTAAGTTCCTAGATTTTTTTTTAATCTTAACATTAGCTTCCAATTCTTCTTTCTATAAAAATTATAATTTAGTTCACTAATTTTTTAAGTCTTAATCATACGTCTAAAGAAATTACAATTCAATCCTTCAAATTTTTCTAATCTTAATCTTACGTCCTAAGTTTTAATAAAAATTTATAATTTGGATCCTACTTTCTATTAGACTTCGTCTTAAATCCTATAAAATTACAATTTAGTCTTCTCATTTATGTAAGTCTTAATATTAGATCCTAATTTTCTAAAATAGCAACTACCATTTAGTCTTTAATTGTTCTTAATCCTAATCTTAGGTCCTAATTCCCTATAATTAAACTTATAGATCTCAATTTTCTTTTACATTGTTTACACCTGGATTCGTCATTACATCTCAACAGTACACGTGGAGCCCAGAGAAACCGTCTCAAACCTCTGTTATCATCAACGATAACTAATCAAGTTCCTCTTTTCGCAAACATCGGACACGATGCTTAGGCTACAGCATCCTCCATAATATCGGCTACGATGATTAAGGCTACAACATCCTCTATAACATCGGCTACGACGCTTAAGCTACAACATCTCCCCAACATCATATACGGTGATTAGGCAGCATAGCCATAACATCGTACATGATACTTCCACGGCTCTGGCTATCACTATCAAAACGCCACATCAGCAAAGTTTTCCAAGTCTTAATCAATTCCCTATTATATAAACTACAATTTAGTTCACTGATTTTCCTTAGTCCCAATTTTAGATCCTAATTCTTTATGTTTTAACTAATAATTTAGTCCCAAATTTCTTTGAGACAGTCTTTCGTCCTAAAAAATTATAATTTGGTTTTATAACTTTTTTTAATCTTGGTTATAAATGTCCAAAATTACAAATTATGTAGTATTCCGTAATTCAAATGTAGAGGTATTGTTCGCTTTAGCTTTAGAAAACTGCATGACTTGAGTACTTCCCAAGAAGTCACTCATTCTAATATTACTCTAGCCTAAACATACTTAACTACGAAGTTTCTCATCATTAGCTTCATGATTTTGTCTGAAAAGGGGCTTCTACTATTTGAAATCATATTATATAACTCAAGAACTCTCATCCCTTTTCGATGTGGGAAGATTCATTCTCGTACCCTTCTCACAACTATTTATTAGCCTAGAAGCCGGTTAGGAGCTGCACTTTGCTCCAATGATTCCTTTCTCTTGAGATATCACTTCGCGATCATTCCCCGCTTTCTTCAGCCACAAACATCACAATTTAGTTTCTCGATATTTTGGAAATTAAAATTGTCCTTCCAAAGAAATTATAAGTTGGACCCATCATTTTCTTTAGCCTTGATTTTAAATCATAAAACATTATGATCTAGTCTGTTGATTTTTGTTATACTTCATTTTAAACCTTACAAAATTACAGTAAACTACAATTTAGTTTCCTATTTTTTCCTTAGTTTCTAAAAATTACAATTTAATTCTTTGATTTTATCTATCTTAACCTTATACCATAATTCTTTTTTTTTGAAAAATTACAATTTAATTCTTAATTTCTTTTAGTCTGGACCTTATGTCCCACTTATTCAAGAATGAAATAATAATTTTGTCCCCTGATTTTCTTAGTTTTGATCTTAGGTCAAAAGAAATTGCAATTTAAGTTTATCGATTTTTTTTAAATCTTAATCTTAGATCCTAATGTTTAATTAAAAATATAGTCAGGTCCTCTAACATCTGTTAGACTTCATCTTAAATACTCTAAAATTACCTTTTGTCCTCAAATTTCTCTCAATCTTCATCTTTGGTCATAATTCTTTAAAATAGTATCCCCCAAATTTTTCTTAATCCCAATCATAAATTGTAATAAAAATTATAAGTTGATTCCTAATTTCTCTTAGTCTTAATCATAGGTTTCAATATTTTCTTATAATAAAAATTATAATTTGATTCTAAATTTTTCTTAAACTTCATCTTATGTACTAAAATATTAAAATTTAGACTCTTATTTCTCACCAATTTTTCTATTATCTTTGTTCTTATGTCTCACAATAAAAATTATAATTTGATTTCTTAATTTCTTTCACTTGTGATCTTCCTCAAAAATTACAATTAGTTTTCCAATTTTTTTAATATTAATACTAGTCCATAATTCTTCTTAGAAAAAATTATAATTATAATTATAATATATAAAATTTATTATTTTTCTTTAAATTAAAGCAAGTGTAATGCACGTGACCAGAAACTAGTATATATAATGTGTTGCATTATCATATTTAAGATGTATTTTATATGTAGGTCTGATCAATAGACTGGAGGCCTGATGGGTCATCTAGGCCAGATAGCAATTTGGGCAGGGTTGAAAAAAAAATAAACCTATAAATTAATATCGGATTCTCAGGCCTCAACATGCTAAAATGTTTAGGCTTTAGTTTTTAGAAAAGCCCAAGCTTGCTCGGCCCGTTATTCCAAAACAAAAAAGAAATATTTTGATTATAAAACTTAAGTTAGAGACAAAACATTTCATGACTTATAAAATGATTAAATTAATAAATTTTTATTTTTATTTTATGAAGCACAAAGATTTCTATTTGATACTTTAAAAAATTAAACTAAACAAATAAATTAAATTGTTATCTTGATACAAACTATATAGAAAAAGAAAATAATTATTACTAAAATGAATTATTTAGTGTTAATTACTACAATATAATATATAATACATATAAATTATAAAAAATTATCAAATTAAGAAAAACGTGTTAATGGTATTTGAGCGGGATTGGTGCCCGAAGCAAGACTGATAATCGGGGCCGGGATGGGATTGGGCAAAAAGAAAAATTTGAGGCCCAAATGGGCTCAACCTGTGCCAAACTCAACCCGTCCAACGATCAGGTCTACTCATATTACATAAAAAAAAATGACATACACATTGTGAAAATGAATTTCAAAAACATCCTTTGAAATTTCTTAAAATTAATTACAGTTTTATATTCCCAAACATTCTTAGTACTACTAAAACTAACATTAAAACAATCTAATTTTAAAAAATGAACACATCTTTCAACAAGTATTGAATTTTAAAAAATTTTAAATTTAGAATAATTTCATAAAATTTGTTCAATTGCTTCCCAATCTATCACAAAATATGCAGATGAGAGCTTAACTACATATATATATTATTAAATTATGCTCAGTTTTAATCTATATTTAATTCAAATTAATTAGCTCGATGCAAATGAGATATAATTGATAAATAATATAATCATCATGACATAAATTCAAGGGGTATTTCCACTTAGGCCACTGAGCTTTGTCTAATTTCCCATAAAGGTCCACAAATGTCAAAACATGTCGTCCAGGTCTACAATAATTACTATATAGTTCACCGGGGCTCTAGTTATTTTCAAAAATCTTTCAATTAGGTCTAACATAATATTTTCTGTTTAAAATACTGTTATTTTATCAAAAAAATAAAATTTAATTATGATTTTACCACTCGCGGCCGGCAGCGTGCTCCTGTGGTATCCTGGCAAGGGTCGCCGCAGCGNCGCGCGGAGGTGGCCTGCGTGCAGCCATTCCCTCTGGCATCCCCTCGAGGGCAGCCGTAGCGCACCGGCGCGCGCTGCCTGCGCTAGGCCTCGTGTGCAGGACGTCCGCGAGGGCGTAGGACGAAAGGCATCCATGCTCCGGGGTCCGCGCACGCTACAGCCGCCTCAGGCGCAGGCAACTGAAGCAGGCGACGGCCTCAATGACATATTTTGAAAATTAATAGATTAAGAAAAGGTATTTTTATTAGTTTACAATACGTAACAGATTCTGTCACAGAGAGACCACGATGTCCCATGTAATATTTTTTGTAGACCTAAATGATATGTTTTGAGATTTGTGAACTTTTGTCTAAGTAAGCAAACCTCAGGGGCCTAAATGGAATTACCCTAAATTCAAATATACTTATCTAATTAAAATAGAAACATGTACTTTTTTCAAATCACTAACTCACTGAATAGATAAGTAAAATAAGAAAAAGATAGTCCTATAATTTCTTGTAACATAAGAGCATGATTAGCGTCTAACAGAAACAGGGACAAGTGTCGGCTAAGGTAGAAAAAGAAGCTGTGTGACTAGCGTCTACGAGATCGTGAAAAAGGGCAACTTAAGCCAGTTTGGTTGGAAGGTTAATTTTTAAATAAGAGAAAATATTTTATTTTATAAGTTTAATGAAAACAAATTATTTTAAAAATTTTAAAATATATATCTAAATAGTAAAAATTACTATCATAAATTAAAATACAGAAAACAATAAGTTGAGGTTAGAATATCAATTAAAAATACTAAAATATTTTTGCAATGCTTAAATATATATTTTTAATTCTTTTTTAAAGTCAACTTAATGATTAAACTTAACAGAATTCGTTAAAAAGGGCTCAAATGGAAAAAACTTTTGTGCAGGAGGAACCTAAATGGCACATATTGATTTTTGTGGAACTACATAAAATCTGAGTTGTACATCAGGATCTCGAATGAAATTACCCTTTTATAATATTAAGAAGTTAAAATATGAAATAAAATTAATTTTAATATTAAAATTTTTATTGGATGTGAAACAAAGTTGATTTCTAAGATTGAAATTTGTGTTGGACCTTAAAAAAGATATGAACCAAACAAGGCCTAGAAGACGCAACAACTTGCGTATACCATATTTTTTTTGCTGTCATAACCCAAGCATAGGTAGTCATAAAAAAAACTCTAGCGTGTGTGAAACTCTGTGATTCCAATTGCATGAACACAATATGTTGCTCTCTCGCCGTTAGACATCGAGTCTAATTATTGATTGTTTCATTTTGTGCTTTGGACTGACTAATCTAATATTTTTTTCTAATTGAAAGTATCGAAAAATATTAGACAAATATTGGATAATTATTGAATTTTTAGACAAATAAAAATAAAAATTGATACGCTATGTGGCATATTAGATATCTATCAATGGAGTATCAGAGAATATCGATATTTAATACGGATACGATACAGAGCCAAAATTACAGAATTTCCAAGAAATTGTGAAAAATTCACCAAAAATTCTCAAAATGAGTAAAATTGGTGAGACAATTATTAAAAAATGGATTGATTTAATTCTCAATTTCGTCTAAAAATGCCGATTCATTAATTTAGCAAAATACAATATTTTCAAAAAAAAAGGAAAATACAAGAAATTTAAAAATAGATCACCAAAATATACACTATTGCTGGAAAATTATCGAAAATGATAGTATAAAATTTAAGTTGATCTAGTGCCTAAACTAATTCAAAATCGATTAGTTTTGAAAATCTGAGTTATAAAACTTTGGCCATCTAACTTGCTTGCTAAATAAAGCCAAATGCAGTCTAAACTTAAAGCCTTAAAGACTGGAATCATCTAACTAAGATCTCGAAAAGCCCTCGTGAATCTTTGAAATCAAACTCCATTTAGTCATATGATAATCTGATAGCCCACTAAGGCAAATCGACACGATTTGGTCAAATTAGATAGTAGAAATGGATCAGAACTTAATTCTGATATCAAGAAATGAGTTAGGGTTCAATTTGCTCAAATGACCAAATGAAAAAAAATGTTGAAATTTAGTCTAAATGGACTAAAATCCAAATGTAGAAGAAATGACAAAATTTAGTCTAAATACATGCACTCTATTGTTTAACTAACACACCTCATCTCTCACTTGATTCACTTCATCCCATAAATCCCAAAATAGGTCATTTCGCTCTTCTTCCATCAAACGTCTATTGTAACAAGGTGGGGTCTTGGATACTCGTGCTCTAGAGATTCAATAAGAATCCCATTTTGAGTAAGAATCATATTCTTTTATAGAAGAACTCACATATGCATGCATGTGAACTAGATGTACAATAATAATCATACTCACAAGGTGGTAGTGGAATTCATTCCCGTGTGTGGGGAAGCCAAATAACCTTATTTCTATCCCAAACACTAGTTCTAATATGTCGTGGATATCTCTCCTCTAATGGATCATACTCGAATGAAGATGGATAATATTGATTTCAAGGAAATACTTGATCTCAAGGATATACTAAATCTCTATAGAACATACTTTAATAACAAATATGATGTGGGAAAGATACAAAAGACCCTATATATATGACAACCGTTTGATCACGTAAAGGAGAACGCTAGTTGTTCAAATTATGCCACGTGGCTGCATTAGGATCAAGTGAGCAGGCGGGATCAATAGAGCTACGCCAAGTGTTTCAATTCAAATGGGTGATCCTCCCAATCCAATGGCTTCTATGGTTCCTCCATAATAAGGCTGTGACCCTCTTTAGGCCTCGATTAATTTGAGTATACTTTGAGGATGTTTGAAGTTTTTTGAGATAAAGAGATAAATATATTTTCATATTATGATGTGAAATAAAATTATTTTATTATTGAGAATTGAGTTAGATGTGAAATAATTTTTTTATTGGAGTATGCGTGAGATGTGAAATAAAATTAATTTTTAAGATTAAAATTTGTGTAAGATATGAAATAAAATTAATTTTTACTATTAAAATTTATGTATGATGTGAAATAAATATAAAATATTAATGAAACTATTTTTGGAGGAGATTGAAGTTTTTTGACCCCCAAACAAACAAAGCCTTAGAGCGGCACAAGACCAAAGCATAAGGACTAAAATGCCCTTCTAGAATTCCTTTAATTACCTACAAACCCTTTTTTCAACACTAAACAGATTAATAAGGGAAAGTATGCATTGGACAATGATGGAGCAACTATGGATTCGGTGAAACCCAACCGAAACAATATTGAACATCCTAACCAAAACATGTTTTCGCAAAATTCTTTTTTTTTTGAATTTTTGAAATTCTTTTTTTTTGTTGTGAAATCAGACCAAGCTATCTTTCAACCCAAATACCATAAAGACAAGCTCTTATGCCTCTGTATAGTTGCTCAAAATCAACGACAGTTTCTCATGCCTCTGAATATGTCATCATAACTTTAAACTTGACATCAGGTTTTTACACCCTCGCTACACTATCATAATCTAATCACACTAATGACAAGCTCTTATACCAATGAATATGACATTAGTGATTTCAAATCCCCAATGACAGGCTTTCACGCTCTCAATACATCATCGAGATCTAAAATCTAACAATAGGCTCTCATATCTCTAAATATATCATCACAATTTCAAACCCGACAATGGGTTTTCATGTTGTTGATATACTGTCACAACTTCCCCCATAAACTCTTAAGTCCCAATCAATGTAAAGTTGACTTCAGTTTATGTTCTTTGTCAGACTTATAGAACCTACTACAATGCTCTTAGATATGCCATCTCTCAAATTCAAAGAGTTAGGTATGGGGATACTTACATGTCATGAGCAAGCAAACCATAATTCCATAACTTAAAGCTAGTAGAGGAAGTCTGAGTAAACCAGGTTTATGTAAGCGACACTCATGGAAAATAAACTGTCCTCTAATTCGTTGGGGCATTCTCGGACGTGGGAACCTATGGCTCCTAACAGGTTGTTTTATTGCCTCTAATACAACTAGCTTAAATGAATCAAGACCATTAGTTCAGCTTTGAATAATGGAACCATAGAATCTTGATAGGATTCTTCAATCATCCTCACCCAAATCATATCATGTGTTAGGTTAAGTTGACCTCTCCTTAATCAAAAGTTTCATTGTCTGATTAGAAGATGATTAATCAATCCCCCGTAGGAAATTGTCAATCTCCAGATCCCTAAAAGTCTTGAAGGTATCTCCTTTAAGGAGAAAATCTATTTTCAATTCGTCTCATAAGGAGGGCTTCATCAATTAAATCGGACACATCCAATACACTTGTCAAACTTTTATCTCATAAAAGCGCAAAAGCTACATTCTATTTTAATCAAACATATAAGAATAGGAACATTCTACTTTGATATTTCAATGAAATGATGATTTCTCGTCAAACAACTTCACCTGGAAGAGGAGGGAGAGAAGGCCAATCAGCAAGGTTATTGTCACTTATGCAGAAACATCTACAATACAAACACCCACGAACAGCAAGGTGCCACATAAATCTTCTGTTCAACTTCTCCATCATTTTGTGATAGATATACAGGAGAAATCGGACATCATCAGCAGCTGTTCGGATCATCATTCCTGACATTGGTCTGTACGTCCAGAAATTAGGATCCTGATTAAAAAACAAAATCAATGTATTAGTTTTCAGATTGTTTACATTCAGCTCATTAACGTTTAGATCTTTTATCAATTCTCATTAGTTAGGCTGAACCATGGAAACAAAAGTTTGTTCATTAATCTTAGCTGGCACTTCCATGTCTAGAACCTTCCATTCTAGCACTCATAGGGCTGGCAATGCATTGAGATCGCTCAAGTAGGAGTTAAACTCAAATTTAGTAACTCAAGCACAACTCTTAACTCAATTTCACATCAGGAATGCCTATTGAGCTTCCCAAGTACTAACCCCAGGTCCATTAAGCTTCTCAAATACTAACAGCTTCCTCAATCAATGCTTCGGTCAAGAAGGTGCTGCAAGAAGAATATGACCTCTTAGCCCTGCACTTAACTATTGTACTACATATAAAGTCAAGTTTCTCCTAAGTCAAATATAAATCCTAGTCGACTCGAACTTGTTTCAAGGGATTCTTTGTCAACTTGGATGGGAATCATTTTCAAGTTAGTAGTTTTGACTCTATCTCAATCGCAAAATCATAGATTCAAATAAGAATTCATGGGAGTTTTGGCCAGTCTCAATGTTTTATTGAATTGCCACATAATCGCTTTTACTACAAAAATTATGATAGGGAGAACAGGTTTACATTTTTACCATCTTCAAAAGTAGGTCCCTCAGCCCATTTTATGCACGACTAAATACCATAAAAGAAAAACCGATACATGATTATACTTTCTTGTGCATTCAATGTTTCAATCTTTTGGTGAGTCATTATGATGGATATCAGTCCGAAAAGGGCTCAAGTGTTTATTGTTAACCTTTTCAAGTTCCACTGCAGTATTCTTAAAAGTTTTTTGAAGTGAAAGTATGCTACTAAACCTTCTAAAACTAAGCTAGGAATAGCACAATGATAACCATCATTGAGCTTTTAATACGTTTTACTACACGTGGTATCTTCATCCAGTACAAGTTGAGTTTCAGAATATTCATTCAGTACAAGTTTAGAAAAAACAAGTTTGCTGGCCAAACTATTTTATCAAATTATGGACTTCAAGAGGCTAACGCTTCAAGAAAGATCAAAGGCAAACCTCACCAAATAAAGACTAAAGATGATTTGGAACTTACGTAGAACTAAATATGACTTTGAGTACTTCAAAGGCTAATGGATAAATAAACTTACCTTTCTAAGAAGAATGCGAACTTCTTCCTTTTCCTGATAAGATATGCCTACATCAATAAAAGAAAATCAAGCCTTACAATTTAAGTTTATAATTATAAGTGATATTTTCTTAATCTATGTTTATCACTAATGGAGTTGAAAATCATCGAAGTGCATAGGCAAGGTATTATACTGGATAACAAAGTAGGTACAATGGAAGCTCTAAGATAATGTTAAAGAAAAATGCTAGCGGAGTTTATTTTACATATTTGGACCAACCGGAATTCAATAGAACACAGAATATTATATTAGACATTATTTGATGGTATCGAGAAACAACGTAATGGTCAAAGTTAAGAAAGTGAAAAGGAGAATGACAAGGATCAAAAGAACATGTGATTTGGTTTTCCAAAGGAAAAAGTTAAAAAATAAACAAATAATACTTTATGAGCTAATGTACATGGAACAACTACAAGAAATTTATACTTTTAAAAAGGAAAAAGGGTAAAAATTTCTTGTTAATATATCATCATAACAAGGATTTTAACAAGTAGATATGTCTTTACCAGTAATCATATTGCATTTAGCAAGGGTTATAACAAGAGAATTAAGTTATCCTTTTTTTTTACTCTGTTATCCCTGATATTAGTAAATAATATGTAAAAAGATTCCCTTGTTAAATAATTTAGGATAATGTTAATAAAGCATTGATGATTTTAAAAGAGACATCTTGCTTCTAAAAAAGTAAGTTGTGTAACTTTCATGAATTTCTTTACAATTTTTGTAGCAAGATTACTAATAATGCTTGACTTAATTTTTTATTATTGCATCTAATAGATCAACAGTTGAAAAAGCAAATGACAATCTTATGAAAATTAGCAAGGAAGATGAACCACTAGTTGAATCAAGTTCAAAGCATGTAGAAAATGAAAAGGGAAAAAAACAACATACAAGTAGTTCAAATAGCACTTCAAAGAAGACGATGATGGCTAAGAAATCAAAGGAATCTATTGAAGCTATTAGTAAAAAGACTCATGTGACTTTTTATATAGGGTGGCGTCATTGATGAGGTGTTTTCACGAATTTTGGGATCCTAAGTATGCGATAACAACATATCCCCAATGAGTGAAAAAATGGAAAGAAATTCCAGAAAAGATAAAGAGAAAATGTGGAAAAATGTCTTGGTGTTGAACCCTTTAATTTTTATGATCACAATTAATTTAGTTATTATTAAATAATCTTTTTGTTTAGTGTATTAACAAGATTATATCATCTTAATTGAGGATTAAACTTCAAATGAAGTCTAAGAAAAATTGGATCACATTGGATTTTTTTTTAATTTTTTTATTAGGACATTTATGTAAACATATGTATATTTGTTAAGGTTTTTACAAGTGATTTTTCTTTTGATTTTCTAAGTAAGAAAACCCTTTCATTGGTATGTTTTAACTATGGTGAGGATATGGATCAGCATTGAATTGGACGGCTAGAATAATGTCATGTGCTGAATTAAAATTAAAATTCAAATTAATTAGAGCTATTAGAAATTTTCAAATTAGCTTTATTTAAGTTTGATTTGATTTAATTCAGAGCATATTTGAGAGATTTGAAATCTCGCCATATTTGGAGATGATTTTAATTTATTATAATAGAATTAATTCTACTTTTGCTTTTATTTATTTGATATTTTATTTTATGTATTTAATATTATATTTTTAAATTTCATGAGATCTCTCTATATAAAGAGATCGCCTTGCATTATAACAGAAATAGCATTTGATGAATGAAATTATGTTTGAGTTTTCTCAAAGCCTAAATTCAAGTTAAGAGGTCGATATTCCGATGAAGGAAATAGTAGAGTTAGCCTTTGGTGAAAATTCTCAAATTAGCTTAGTTATCCACGTTAAAAAAAAATCTCTTTCATCCATTACTCTCTCTCTCTCCGGATCATCTCCGAGGGCCTCCAGCACTTTGCGCATTCGCCCTCCTCCGAAGCTCGCTCGCCTCCGGCACCCTACCTCCTCATCCCTCGCCTCTGGCGTCGCTACCTGCGACCTTGCCATTTTCTTCATCGCTCAGCTCGCTACTTCGCCTGAGAAATGTGCCACTCGAGCATGCCGACTCGAGACGCTTGCCTCAACTGCATCGCTACTACTTGAATTTCTTTGGCTAAGGTATAGTTTTTTCGAATCAAATGAATCTGATTATTTGATTTTAATATAAACTTATTCTCTTGACTTGGATTATTTATTTGGTTCTAATTGTATGATCCGACATTTATTTGAGTGATAATTACTATTAAATTTAACTTTCAATCTGATTTATTAAATTTAAATTGATGCACTGATCTAATTTGATAAATTCCTATTTATCAGATGATCCAGTTCAATTTTATTTTAAAATATTTTAGTTTACAGGATTTAAGAATCTTATTTATCATATAATTTATTTAAAAAATATTTTGTACTTAATTAAAAATAACTTGCTAATTAATTTTGCTATATATAAATATAAAATATCATTTGCATTTTTTTGTCCTGTATCAAATTGTGTGCTAAATTGAAATCTTAACTAATTAATTATTATGAGCAATTTAATTTGAGAGTATAATTCACTCATTCTGTTACTTGTGTTTAAGTGATTTGAATAGAGTTTATAGCTTAACCCAAACTAATTGTTTACTATTAATTTAGATGACAATTAAGCTTAGTTTTTGCTTTCTGATTTCCTACTATTAAGCTGACATTTTCAGCCAAAAATTTGAAAGAAAAATTATATTTTAGTTCTTTTTATTTCCTAATGCCAAATGATGTGGATTGTTTTCTATTTCACGCAACTTGCTATCACCTAAAAGCTCTTGCCATCTTGTTTTACTATTGTTGGAAAACCTAGTTGATCACCTCACCTTGTTTTGTACCTTGGCTGCCACTTACATGCTGTGAGTTAACATTTGAATACTATCTCAAACATGACTTGAAATAAAATAATGCTTATTGAGAGGTTTATGTTCACTATCTTGTGTTGTGTGTCCTTTTTCCCTGTTTTTTGGCTCCATTAGCTATTAGATAATTTTGGCTTAATATTTTTTATGTGGCCTGATTTGCTCTTCATGATAGCCTACATATTTTGGAAATGTAATCCCCTAAAACTTGATGGCAAATACCTTACTATATTCTATTCTTTTGTATTTGTTTATTTCTCTTCATTTTGCTGCTATCAGTCGTTGGTTGCCCTTATTATCGTTGGATGGCTTTGAACTTGAGCTGTTTTCTCTTTCTTCCAGCTATATAAAAATCTGTAGCAATTTTTATTAAAAGAATCTCTCTAATTTTTGCCTCTTGTTGCTATTGCACAAACCTTTCCTCTTTAATTTTTTAACGTTTACTCTCCTAAGTGCTTACCTTTACAAATACTTAAGGAAAACTCAAAAGTAAAAAGTTTATGGCGTTCTTTAAAGTGATAAGAAGCTCAATCTCTACTGTTTTTTTACCCTAAAGTTTCTATTTTCCTACCACATATTTTTGAGTTTTGGTTTACCTTGGTTCCTTGAGTTTTCTGATTCCAATTGCTAAAATCTTTTAAAACTCTTGGATATTAAATGAGTTTTGCTTTTCTTGTGATAATATTCATCGTGATATTCATCTTTTCACTCTGAAATTTCATATTGCTTACTGTTTTAATAAACGTGGTAGTTTTTGGATTTACTCGAGCATTCCCTTGGCAAGTTTACATGTGCATAGAATATCTCATTGTAACATTCATCTATATTTGTGTTGTAACTTAAGCTAGCTAGTCTAGCAAAATCCTTCTTCTCTATCTCCCTTTGTAGTGGAGGTTTGCAGTTTGCTCAGCTTTAGTTTCCATAAAAAGTCATGGACATTGTGTAGGTTTGCTCGGTTTTAGTTTCTGCAAAAAGTTGTGAGTGTCTAGTGTGAAATTTGAACATTTTATTCACTTAATTATAATACAGGGTGGTAATAAGAGTTCTTCGCCAAATATTATAGAGTTATTCTTTAAAACAAGGAAGAAAAAAGGAAAGTCGGTGAAAGAAGATTGCATTATAAAATATATAAGATGTTTTCTTATTTGATTGGTTACTCCTTGAATTTTTGTTACATTTCAATTTAATATACTAATTAGCCTTATAGTTGTTTAATATGATTTTTATAAAAATTATTAAGCATAATGAACCAAAAAATATATATTTATATCTACTAATTAGCATTGCACTTCTATTTTGTGTTGTAAAATGAACTAAAGAAGGTAATTGAAAAAACGCCGAGGGTGGTGTCGAATATTGAAATTATTGAGTAGTGCTTTGAGACTCAAAGGCACGAAGGTATTTGATTTTTAGGAGGCTTCGTCAAAAAGGGTGACTTAAGAATGAGTGTTAAGCATAAATTGTTGAATGCTGAAAATATCATATTGAAAGATAAGCTCTCAAATATGACCAAAGAACTGAGTGATGTAAAGGGGATGATAAAACAATTGGAAGAACAGTTTGGTCTCAAATCGGATTTAAGTTAATAATATTTGATTTTTTATTAAAATTTTCAGCTTATTTTTTAATGTTGGATTATTCTATTTTTTCTTAATTATTTATTTATTTTTATTATTTCGATGTAGGTGCAATGACTTGAAGGTGATGTGATTTATAAAGTTTATGTGAAATTTCAAATTCAAAGTGCTGATTATACATCAATGGATCAAATTTTGTGAACTTTTGAATGCGCCTAAATGCAATAAGGGGGCTTTTAGTTTGTTGGTATCTTGATGTTATGTTATGTAATTTAGATGTCATGACTTCTAAATGTCATCTTTTGATTAATAATTCTATAATCCTATAAAAAATTATTTATAGACGTCATTAAGCCAAACAATAGTTTTCTCTAGATAACATAATATAACATCAAGATAACACTGAACTAAACGCCCCCTAAAAATTTCGTTGGTTTGTATTGTACGTAGGATATTTCTATCTTATGTTGTCGAGTAAATTATAGATGTTAAAGTTTTATATCACTTTGGTAGTTGATTATTCATATTCTATGAATGTTATCTTAATTCTTTATATTTTTGGCTCTCAGTTATCTTGATTTGTTGATACTTTAGCTTATTTTCCTGATTCTTTGGATCTAGAGTCTCTGGGAACATGTTCGGTTGCTCAGTTTTTTATTTTATTTTGGTTTGGACCTTGCTGCTGGGTCTTTTCTTCAGATGTTGGGTTCATTTTTCCTCCTTCTTATCCTTGTCCTAACTTTGCTGTGCTGGCCGCTTTGCTGATCCGTAGATGCCCAGGATTTGTTTTGTTTTGCTTAAGAGAGCATGCAATTTGACAAGGAGATCCAATCTGCTGTAGATCTTTTGGGCTTGCTCTTAAGCACTGTTGAGCTTTGCTTTTTTTAACTTGCAGAGTTAAACAAGGACTACTTTCTATTCTTTTCCATCCAGGCTCCTAGGTTGTTTTCTTTTTTGATGTGTAGTGGAGCTGGAATCTGTCTCCAGCTAGGCGTTTACTTTGATCTGCAGCTGAGTTTTAGTTTGGCATATATAATCATTTGAATTAATTGTTCTAGACTGCCATCATTTAGTTTTGCAAGATGGTTTTTCCTGATGAAGGCCTGGGCATGAAGGCTAGTAACGATCCAAAGGATCCTTGGTGCAGCAAGTCTTCTCCTTTTGTTTTTATAGTTATTTGCATCCAGGTCCCTAAGTTATCTTGCAGCTGGTTGGAGATTCATCAAGTCTGAAGTTTTTTTTTTATCTTACATCTTTCTACACATGAATCTACCCCAATTTTTTGTCTTCTATCTTGTTGGCTGAGATTTCTCTTTGAGCCGTAATTGAGGCTTTGCTTGGCTCCTTTAGTTTTATTTTAATTTCTTTTTTTTATGTAAGGGAGTAGTACTCCTTATTTTATCTCCTTTGTCAATTATTTGTAAGAGAGTTAGTACTCATTTTATTTTTGAATTAGTAGCTTGTACTCAAGTCTTATTTTGTCAATTGGGGGCTGAATAAATAAAATTCCACTTGTGTGAGAGTTAAAAAAAAAAAAATGAAAATATGGAAATAATTAAAATTAAAAAATATTAATATTTACTACTAATATTTCATCCAATAACATAGGAATTTGTTATTGCTAATGTCGCCAATAACAAAGAGATAACTTTCCTTGCTAATTTTGTTGTCAATAAATTGTAACAACCGAATGTTTCTTACTAACTTCAAATATAACTTCATCAATGACAAGGGGATGTTTATCCATACTATTCTTATTGTTGATTGATTATTTATAACAAGAAATTTTTTTCCTTGTTAACATTATATATAGAGAGTTATTTTTAACAAGAATAAGATTAACTTACCAAAATAAAATGAATAACAAGAGGACGGAGCATTCCTTATTATCGTTAAAGTTCAATTAACAAGGGAGGTTTCAATGAGGGATTCAACAATGAAACTTTCCTCTTGTTAATAAAGAATAACAAGGGTATTTTGCCATGTTAGCAAAGGGAATTGACCCTAGTTAAAGTACAAATTTCTTGTAGCCATGCCAAATCACTACAAATAATATTTTCAAATCCTATCGATAAGCCCTTAAATGACAAACACCACCAAGGTTGATTTTTTAAACAGTCAAAAACAAAGTGCTAATAGGCCAATCTTGTAAAACTTCAGAGATTGGCCATATCTATTTACTAGTTAACATCGAGAAGGCAATCTACTCCTTGCCAAAAGTATAAGAAGTATATTTGCCGAGAAGAAGTCATTGTAAAGAGAGTACCACAATAGCGAGGGTCAGCTAGAAGATTGACAAAAGAAATATAATAATCAAGAGGACGTTTCCTTCCTTCTTGTTCTTCAATCAGAGAATACGCAATCTGCACAAGCAAATAATCTCATCATTCATCAATCACAGGCACTTCAATTCTTTTCATCCCTTAATAAGCTAAAAGATTATGTTATCTACTGGAATATTAAATTTTAGGCAAAAAGAAGGGAAGAAATTTGTTCATAAGAGTTGCTCATTAGAATAAAATATTGATCCAAACCAGCAATAACACAGACAACCACAACAATCAATTATACATAAAGTAAAGAATATTCACGCAAGCATCCAACTATAGTGCACAAAATACCTTCACAGAAGATCACTCCATCATGAAAGAATAGTTGATAGCAGACCTTCGTCATTGACTGCCTCTTTTCCCTTCTTTCTCATGTTGACTACTCTCGTAGATTTAGTGGAGACAGCCTAACAGCATGCACTAGATTCCTTCCAGATTTGCTTGTGCTGAGAAGGGGTCCTAATTTGGTTGATTCAAGGTGATTGAAAACTAATTTGAATTGATTGATGATTTCCATAACAGTTGATACAAATTTAATTTGATTAAAGATTTGTGGCTGATTTGGAAAGATGAAGGTAAGCCAATTTTATTTTATTAACACCATGATCCAAACTAGATTCTTGGTCATAGTACAATTTAATCTCGACCCAATTAGTTATTGATTATAAGATATAAGTTAAAATTATTTGTGTGACTTGGTAATGTGTTTGGCTCTATTCGATGCAGGGGCATTTCAATCATTTGCAAAGGCATCAACACGATCTTCATATCCTAGTGTAAATCGATCCATTTTCATGATTTATGTTCATAGTTATATTCCATAACTGTATTTGGACTATGTTTTATTAATATTATGTTATATAATGGAAATGCCCACTAACAATATATGGGTTATGGATGTATGTGGGTTTTATTTGGGTGATCTAGAAGTTATTTGGTTCAAATTGGAGCTAAAATCGATCAAAATAGGTGAAACATGTTAAGCTACAATCAGCATGTCGATTTAAATAGGCCTCCACCCAAACTGAATGCCAAGAATATAACCATCAATTGTAACTACTGCTATAGTTTGTGCAGAGTGGGCTTGTAGGTCAAATATATGCTTATTGATTTAAATTAATCGCCAACCCAAGAATGGAGCTATTAGTAGGTAATTTTTTCCTCACTTCTCTTCCATGTTTTCCACCATTCTCTCCATTCCTTCTGAATTGGAGTAAACACCAAAGCACTATTTAAGAGGTCATTTTCATGCATATCCAAGTAGATGACGATGGTTGAATATTTGTGTAATTTGACTAGGAGTTGAGTGGGAAGAAGGGGTCTTCATCACTTCCTTCACCTTCCAAGCACAAGTGATGCTTTGGTGCTCTTCTATTTATACTTGCATAATTGTTCAAGTTTGTTTACGCTTTCCTAAATTATGTTATTCATCTAAACTTTCATATTTAACTCACCATTGTAAAAGCCATCTTTATGACAAAAGAAAATGTTCTTTCTTCTCATTTTCTTGAAAATTTCAGGTTTCACTAAAATTCCATGAAATTCCATGCTTAGAAGTTCAGAATAGTTTTCATGTTGTTTAGGGCTAACTTGAACTTTGATGGCTAGTGTATTTTGCTTGAGATCTTGAAAATATACATATATTCTCAATGCAAGTTGCTAGAATCAGAATGAACAAACGAATCTTGCTTAAAATTCCATGATTTTTTTAGTGATTTACAAACTAGGAAATAGCTAACTAATTAAATGTTATAAAAATCAAACTGAATTAAAAACCAGTCTACTATCCAGTCCATGGTGAGATTGGTCAAACCAGTTATCAAATCGGCTGAACTAGTAAACCAATATTTTTTAAAAATTTCATAAGAATAATATTATACAACAAAAATAGTTTCTAATGTTCATAACAACAAATTATTTATTATATGATTTATAGCCATCATGAAACCTAAATATCATGAAAAAAAATAAATAGTTTTTTTGAAAATATTAAAAAAATAATTTATTATAATTTAATCTAGCCTAATATGTAATCTAGTTTCGGCATTGAACCGAACTGAATAATACACCAAATCGCGGTTAGATAGGTAGGACCAGGCGATCTGATCCGTTTTAACAATAGTATATATTCTCCTCGCATATACACGTCATTTCATGATACATAAAAATATTTAAAAATCTAACTTTTTCTAGATTTTCATATTAAGAACTTATGTTTAAAATTTCATTGAATTTTAAATTCAATTGGCCATCGAAACAATTCTGAAAACCTTGTTGCTTGTAGGTCAATTTGATTTCAATACTAATCCGAAATCAAATTGACCTACTTGAGAACTTGCCAATTTTCATGATTTGTGATTTTCATGCAACAATGGTTTTTCAACTCGAATATCATGAGTTAGAAAATGCAATGTTCAGGTTTTTTTTTTGAATTTTATTAAATGTTAATTTGAGAATTTTAAGTGAATTTGATGCGATCGATGTTTCTTCTCATGTAACCCACCTTTGCGATGGCCGAATTGTTAATGTGTTGCTATTTTGACAGTTATGATTTGAGCCGCAAATTAAAGCATTTTTTCTCATGCAAATGTTATTCATTTGTATCAGTTAGATGATTATTTGATGATTGAATTGAATTTCTAGGTATTATTAAAAGAATGAAATGAATTTTTCTTATTTAATTAACAAACTTAGAAATTTAATTATTATTATTGGACTAAAATGGTCCTAGATGATTCTAGAATCCCAAAGATAAAGAGAGGGCACTCAGTCATTTGATAATTAAATGGATTAATTAGCTTATTTATTAGAATATTAGTAGAGGGGTGAGAAAATGCGTTATTATCGGGTCCAAAACCCTGAATGAAAAAGGTGAAGGGCACTAGACAGTTGACAGTCAGTGTAAAATTTGTTAAATAAACATAACATGAATCTTTTAAAAAATTACGACAAAGTTAGGGCGTTCCTAGAAACGATACGTAGAAGCCACTACATTAACGGCCAACTGTAGTGATAAGTAAGGAAGAGTTCTTATATTATAAACGAATGTAGGTAAAGAAACTAGTCCAAGATACTACAATAAGAATAGAGATTTAAAATATAGGTATTTTGACAGACAAGTTAATAGAGTTAGTAGATATTATAATCACAGAATGATTAATATAATGTGCTTTTAGGAAACGAAAAGAGTCAAAATGAGGAGAAAGCTAAAAAAATTGATAACTTATGGTTCAAACTTTGCTACTCTAATAAAAATAAATTAGAAATAGACTATAAGTCTCGACCAGAATTTAAAAAATAATATTGTGGAAGTCAGGAGGAATGAAAATCGAATTACAATGTTAAAAAATTGTAATCGATGGAATGACTATTAATATTATGAGTGTGTATACCCTCTAAGTAAGTTTGAATGTGAGCATAAAAAATATTTTAGAATGATTTAAAAGTATTAGTACAAGAAATACCTCACATGGAAAGAATATTTATCAAAGATCTAAATAAACATGTTTGAAGCCAAATGATAAGAAACTATAAAGAATGATTTTACATACTTGAAGCCAAATGATAATTTATTATTTGATAGAAGATAATGGAAACAAAGGATTCATACAGCCGGCACCACCTAGTGAGATAAAGGCTTGATTATTGTTGTAGTAAAGGAGTGTAGTTCAGAAAAACACATATTTTCCTGTTTCTCTATCCTAGTCATCGGCTACTAAAGGGGAGAAACTGAGAGAGGGTCGGCCATTAAAGAAGAAAAGGAGATCTCCACTAATTCAAAAAGGAATTGACTTTGACTTTGTCTTCCCGTCTTCTATGATTCATCTTCTTCATTAGGGAAAGCTATTTGACGCATAAGGGGGTGAGATTCGAATAGTTTTAGCAAAACCTAAAAAGAAAGCAAGGAGATCTGGTGAGATCTGAGTCGTCATGGTAAATAAAAGGTAGGCAACGAAAACTATGAATAATATAAATCTTAAACAATGAAAAACTATTTCCATTTTGATCTATACGATGCAATTAGGTGGAGTCATGGATAAACTATAGAATAATTGCATATCTTATTGATTCATGTACTTTCTGTGAAAATTACTCGAATCCATATGTTGTACTATTCGATTTATACGGATTATTGTGAATTCTTGTACTTGTATAAAAAACCATAAAATTATATGATTTAAGGTTCCCTAATATATGAGTATGTTATCTCGCTTGATCTCTCATGAATAGTGTGTGGATAGATCATAGACTAGTGTGTGGATTGATCTCTCATAAATTACATTTGAAGAAACTCGAGTTGAACGAAAGAAATTGAGTCGGGAATAAACCACCGAAATTTGAGAATTTCTGTGCCAATTGAACAGTTTGAATAGGGGGGACCAGATAGTGAGGCCTTAGGCTTTCGCAACATGCCAACAGGACAGTTTGACTTGAAAACAGACGGTCTGAGAATTTATTTCTCAAGATTTCAATTAGGTGTGTCCAAGTAGAATCAAATAATCTCGGTCCTTGTTCGCCCTACACCGAACGGTCCAGTCAATGAGGGCAAACAATATATTTAGAGTGATAATATTATTATGTAATACTTAACATAAATCCATTACCTATGACCTAAAGGTGACCACTTGGTATGCTACATATATTATGTAACACATGATACTAGAATATTATCTATGACCCGAAAGTAACCTGATATGCTACTTATATTGTGTGAATGATACCTTGATGTGAAATGACAAATAACGAGACTTATTGATGACATATAATGTTCATTACTGTTATTTCATTCCTGCACTTGCTAACGAGATGACAACTTAGAAAAACATTTGAGAACTCGTAAACAACACATCTAATCACTATAATGATGAACCATAAGATGTAAGACCATGAAGGGACTACACCAATATAATGAACCATGAGGTAACACACTATGCAGGTGAAATAGCACAAATGATTTAATTAAGGTCACAACCTCTTTAGTAGACAATGGGCAGATGAGGTGAAAATACGAGAATTCTCGAGGCTTTAAATTAAACAATTTAAGAATGCAGTAGCTTATTAGAGATGCTTACACTATTTACAGTGTCCTATGGTTATTATATTCTACTTTTTAGGCCCTGTTTGTCTAGGAGTTTAAAATTAACTTGGTTTAATTTTAACCAGGCATATCACATCACACATAAAATTTAATATTAAAAATTAAATTTATTTCACATCCTACACATATTACTAAAATAATAACTAACTTATATCACATCCCTCACATATGCCAACATAATAACTAACTTTATTTCACATCAGTCACAACTTTCAATAAAAAAATATCTCTATCCAAATTTAATTTTAACCTTCTTAAATTTAACCTTACAAACAAACACACCCTTATGGTGTAAAATTGATAACGCCTACTTGTATGACTTATTTTATTATGGCTTGTGGACATAGTCGCCTACTCAGTCTATATTATTTGAGACTAATAACATTTTTATGACAAATACTATAGTAGCATAAGAGGCACAAAGGGGCAAAGACGTGTGAAGGGAGAACCCTTAGTTGATGCTAGGAGTTTATTTTATATCTAGTTGATTTAAGTTTGAATGTTTGAATATGGCATTAGAAATTAAGACTAATAACTATTGGATGTCATTTGCTTTATATTAATTATTGGTTTGTTTATAGAATGGTTTTTCTCTTATCACATTGTTACCTCCTTGGTTAGTCATGGGTGGATTCAAGTGTGCTAGCCAATAAAAGCCATAATGAATTTCCGATGTGACTGAAAACCACTAAAGTAGCAATATTTAAGCCACACACAACATTGGTAGTTTAAGGTTCATGTTTACTGAACCTTCGCTACATTGAGAGAGAACAAAATCCAACTAAAAAATTTAATTACTATCAGAAATAAATAAATAAAAAAAATAGATTTAATATCTCACACTTCAAATTTGACTCATTGAGCTTAAATCAATAATTCTAATCTAACTGATAAATAATCATTTATCATCGACCTATTCTAAGTAATATTTGAATTATTTGATTTGTGGGTTTTTTTTATTATATAAAAAATAATATGGAAAATATTTTCACTTTAATTGTAATAATTTGCTATATTAAATTGTTGATTTTAAATATTTAGATATTACTATTCGATTTTCATCTCAAACTAGAGCATCTTATAAAGATTTCTTCATTACATATTATTACTTCATTAGTCTATAATATGTTTGCATTCTCATTCTAATCTACATATTTTATGCCAACCACTTGCACCGGACATTTAGGATGAACGTCGCATTAGGAACTTTAATATAAGACATTTGGTATAGCTTGAATCATAAAGACTAAACTAAGATGCCACTAGGGGTGGCAAAATGGGTTGGCGGGTCGGGTTCGGGTCGAACCCGAATCCGACCCGACCCAAATAGCTTCAACCCGAACCCGACCCATTTATTAAATGGGTCAAAATCTATGACCCGAACCCCACCCGATTAATAAATGGGTCGGGTTGGCGGGTCGACCCGACCCGTTTATAGGGGATTTTTTGATAAATGCCCAACCCGAACCCTACCCGACCCAATTATGCCCAACCCGAACCCGACCCGTTTAATAAATGGGTCAAAATTCATGACCCATACCCGAAATTTGCGGGTCGGGTTCGGGTCGGGTTCACGGGTCGGGTCATATATTGCCACCCCTAGATGCCACCATTCTTAGATAAAGAATTACTTAATATTTCCTATTTTTTAAGTGAATCAGATTCTTCATCATATAAAGAGGAAGAAAGTAAATTTGAATGTTATTTTGATTATTGTAACTTGATCAAGTTGGACAATGTTCAATTCGTTAATTTAATGCTTCTTGCCAAAGAGAACAATATACTAAAGATATAGAAAGTCATCAAGTTGAAATATATTAAGGGACGATCTGAGACTTAAGAGGAGCTTAAACTTCTATTAAGAAAGAGATACTCTCCAACTTTACATTGAGTTATACCGCTAGCTCTTCAACAACATAACCCTAGCTTCATACCTATCTCCACAACTTCTACCCCCGATATAAAACCTAATGAGGCACCCCACATCAAAGCTAGTTCTCCTTCGAAGTAAGATAAGGTAAAGTGCTTCACCAAAACATTCACACATCCAGCTGAGAAAAGCACCAATTCTTTATATATTTTCATTTATATAGCAACTCCTACACTCGCTAAAGAATATAAGCTCAAAGAGGGCGAGATCGAGGAACCCATCGAGGAAAGATCATAGAGTCAACTAATGTAATTGAATCATCTAATTATAGACAATATTACTATCATCTGCCAAGACACATGACAGGGTATTTTGAGGCGAATAATCTATTATTTGCTCCATTTGATAGTGATGATAATAATTAAAGCTATATAGTGATTTTTCAATTAGTAAGGAGCATAATAATTTTTTATGAACAAGAGCACAATAATTTTAAAGATGAGATGCTAGAGCACACTAATCATCAACAAAGTCCTTTATTTGTCCCACAAGGACACTTAAAGATTTGAGATGGTTATGAGTCACGAGCATTGTAAAATCACTAGATTCGATTTGGCAAATACAACTCTACACATCCTAGAGTCAATGGTGAGGAAGAGTCAACCCAAAGAAAGGCTCGATAAATGTGGTTGATTACTTTATCTTCTACTTGGTGTGGTGTACGATTACTTGCTACTTTCAAAAGACCTTTTGGCACCTTTTTAGCACAATCTCTGTCATAACATTGACCCAACACTTGTATAAGTATGATCAACAACAACCAAGCCTTTATCTACTAAATGAGGTTGGCAAATAGGAACAAGTAGGTCAATAGACAAGTTGACATGCATATATTTTCCTTCTATTATGGCATGTTGGTGAGTCCGGTTTACATTTTTATCAGCATTTCATACTAAATTGTTGCATGTATCTAATTTTTGATTTTCAATGGTCTCTTTTTTGTATTTTATTTTGAAATAAAAAATCAAAGCAATTAATAGCAAACAATTACACTTGTATAATTATGACCAGAATAAATAAATAGGAATTAGTAGGTCAATAGACAAATTAACATGGATATATTTTTCTTCTATCATCAAATAAGTCTATGTTGATTAAACAATTTCAATTGAATTGAATTATGGGTAATACTTGGTTTGGTGGAAATTTTAACATTTTTTAAGAAATTCAAAGAGCTACAGTAGATCGACCTATAAGCCAAATGACCCATATATGCTCAGCTAGGACGAGTTTGCTCTACTTGGGAAGAGTTGGTAGGAACACCCTAATAGCCTACATTATATTCTTCTTAAATTTGCATGATGCTGACAAAGATTTTGATTTAGTTAATTCATGATGATTAAAGACTAATTTGAGCTGATTGATGGCTTCCATAATTGTTTGATATAAATTTGCTTTGAATGAAGATTTGTGGCTAATTTGGGAAGAAAAAAATTCATCATATTTATTTGAATTTGTATGTATTTTTATTTATTATGGACATATTTAATTCTATTTTATGCATTTATTTTATGTTACATCCTTGGTTATGAGTTTCCACGTAAAGTGGCCCACCTACTACTGTAATAGTTAGTTGATAATAATGAATAAAATGTGGGGTTTGAGTGCAAGCTTAAATTCAAGTTAGAGAATTGATGTCCTAGAGAAGGAAGTGGTAGGTATAACCTTAGGCGAGTATCCACCAACATCCCAATAATCCCATTAAGTATTAAAAAAGAAAAAAAACTTTCCCTAGTGTTCTTCTACCTCACCATAATGTTCAAACCAAAGATCCACCCGACTCCCACCTCTACCGGCCACACCCAACTCCTCCCTCACGCATCACCGTCAACTCCTCCCACTTCTACAACCTGGCTGCTCAACCTACAACTTTTGATGGCCTTAGTTCTCATCACCTGCTAGACCCGTGCCACCTGCCAGTTCCGCAATCCAACCACTGAGTTGCACGAGCCCAATTCAAAACTCTGTGTTCATTTAAGAGCCCGCGACTACACAGCAGTATGTACTATGTGCCCACATCCCCTCCCCTCGTCAACCTAGCTCGTGACACGTTCCACAACTACATCACATAAGACCCTCTCCGACATTGCACCAACTCTACACCGATGACCTTCAACCGCACCACTAGCCTTGCTCCGCTCCTACAATAGTCCATCTCCAGCTACTACCAACCCACTCCTTGCACATTGCACCAAGGACGAATACATCTGCGAAAGCTGCTGCTGGACAATCCAACACCCGCGAAATCCACCTATCGCTTATATTCCATCAAGCTGGCATTAACCTGATATATGCTCCCATGCCAAGGGTTTTGTCTCAGTGATCCTATGGCCGAGCCATTATAACATGGGCTTGTGGATTCAAGATAGCCCAACTTGAATCAATACAATGATCCACACTTGAATTCTTTATCAAGGTATAATTTTTCCTGGGATCAATTACTTATTAATTATTGGATATTTGTGCAACTTGATTATATGTTTGGCTACTATAGAAAGCAAGATCGAACATCCTATTGAGGATCTAATTCTTGTTAGAAATAACTATAAGGAAATCAAATTTAATACATAATCCCACTGGAGATTTTCCTAGAAATTCATTTAAATTTTATTACTAAATTGATATTCAAACATACTAATGGTTTTTGTAATGTATGGAAGATTAAAACAAAAGTCATGATCATTTGGCACGTTATCTCACGTTCTTTACATCATATATTCATTTTCCTTCCCAATAGAACAGCTAATCTACTCCATTCGTTCCATCACAATTCTACAAACAGATTAAGATTTCACTCCTGCACAGCTATGAATCATTTCCATCACGACCTAGAGTTATCCTACTTAAGTTACTTGTCCTAGATCAGATGATACTTTTGGATGGACGTAAAAATAGTCCTAGCGTCCCATTATCATTATACCAGAAAGGCAAATTCAGATCTCCATAACATAAACTGTGAAAAACCAGTAGAATGAACAATAAGTGCTGAATAACAAATAGCTGTAACAAGCATAACGGTACCAGGTGTGAAGTAACTTTCAAACAGGTAAGAACTATCTCTGTCAGTTAATGGATAAAAGTATGATTACCTGTGTATCAACAACATTGTGCAATTTGATGCCATACTGAAAATACAAGGCCTGTCAAAGTAATGACAAGGTAATCTTTAGACCATTCAGCATATGTGCATAACAAACAAAAAGGCGAATCACTGAATCATAATAAATCAACATATAATATTATATATATTATTAAAAAACCTCGCTATCCCTTTTGCAGTCATGAATAATTTTTGTGATGTAACTAGACTCCAATGCAGATTTACATGCTAGAACAAGTGATTCACCACCTTCAATAGCATCAAGCAAGTATAGTGCATCTGGAAAAGCAAGCTAGACAACAAAATGAAAGAAAAAAATCAGGAAAAGTAATTACTTATAAAAGAAAAAAGCATCAATATCAGATTTAATCATTACTATGTTTTCAATGGTAGATAAAACGTCACACTTATGGGTGGCAATATATGATCTAAGCCGTGAACCCGACCCGAACCTAATGCAGGAATTCCAAGTATGTGTCATAACTTTTGACTGTTTATTAAACAGATCAGGTTCAAGTTGTACATAATCGGGTCAGACTAGGTTTGAGTTATTCATTAACAAAAAGATGCTCTATAAACAGATTGAGTTGAGAGGTTGACCTGACCATTTTATTAATTGGGTTAGGTTCGAGTCAATGATTATGAGCAGTTTATTAATCGAGTTCAAGTTTGAGTTGAGCTATTCTAGTCAAGTCAAATTCGGGTTCGGGTCAAACTTAACCCGCCAACCCATTTTGCCACTCCTAGTCACACCTAACAAGAGAACATAATGATATACTGAATTAACAATAAAAAAACAAATAGAGAATAATAAGTACAATATAAACATCCTACAAATAACTAGTAAGCCATTAAAACATAGTTAATAGTACATAGTTGATCGAACTATATAACACAACTAGACGTTCTCCTACTACTAGACATTGCAACGCTTAGTGGCTCAGATCATCATCTAAAAAATCATTGACTACAAGCAAGTGACCAAACCATAGCTATGTAGGATCTCCCATCAGAACGCAAAATATTTATCGCACATTCAAAAAAAACATTTAGATGAATAAAGGTTTGAACTTGGGATGTCACGATGGTAATGATCACGGACGAAACATCCCCACCTTGGAGAATTATCTAGTATTCATGTCAATGATCTGTCTCTTCAAAATAAAAGTTTAAAGTAGCATATAAGCATTGGTGGGAGATTCATGGGCTAGCAAATTCTTTAAGTTACCCTAATTAATTCAATTGCTAACTAATTATGAAATTACACCATTAATTTAAGAATTAACAAATTAGCTTGTTAGGAAATCTTTAATATATATGCCATATTTGTCTTGACCATTTTTTTCTTTTCCTACAAGTCTACTTTTTAATTTATGCCTATTGTACCATGTTCGCCTGTAGGATAACATTCAACTTAACTAGATATGACTAATGGATTAGAGTTTCAACATCAGAAGCCATGTCCTCAATGAATCCTGTCTGGCGCCATGCCCCCAGTGAATCTTGTCCGAAGGATTGCATTGTGGTGCTCTTCCTCTGCTCTTGCGTCCTCCCATAAATTCTATTATCATTAAAAAAAATCTCTTTTCATACTTTGTTTTTTCTTTAAGGATTTATGTCATATTTGTTCAACAAATTTTATACTGTCAACTGCAAAACACAGTGTTCCACATTTCTCATTTAAGACTTGGGACCCAACAGTGGTGTGTTTAGTTGCTGAAATGAAGATATTAAAATGGATGAGTAGGAATACACGAAAAGACAAGATAAAAAATAAGTATATTCGTGAAAATTTGAGTAACCTCAATTGAAAATAAACATAGAGAGAGTCAACTTAGATAATTTAGGAACAAGAATCGTAAACTAATAGAAGTTCCAGTAAGAAAAGTTCCATCATTGGTTCTTGCCTATGTACAAATAGAAAAAAGAAAGCCAAAAAAGATATGACAAGAAACTATCAAGAATAATCTTATATTTGGAGTTAAATGAATATTTATTGTTTGATAGAGTGCAATAGAAATAAATGATATATGTAGTCGACCCCACCTAATGGGATAACGGCTTAATTTGTTGTTGTTGTTGTTGTTGCATACTTGTTTTTTGGTTCCATATGTTAGCATGTAATAATCATTGCCTTCAGCAAGCACACATCTTAACATTGTTAAGCCATAGCTAAAAGCAATTACATTTTTTTTTTCAAAAAGCAACTACGCTTTCTTCCAAATGATTACTATTTAAATAAGCATTTGGATGCTAAATAAATATGGCCACAACCAAAAAAAACCCTATTATTCAACAACAACACATCTTATCGACATTAAGGCATCGCTAAGAGCAACTGTCCATCTTGGCAAGCCAAAGAGTTCAATTAACATGAAAAATCAAAAACCACAAGAATATCTTGACATTGTGGGTTCATTAAAGCACAAGTTTAGGTTCTTTTGTTTTAGTCAAATATAACAGAAACATAGTTCACCTGAATCACACATAGTGATCCATCACGACAAAGATCAATGCCTTCACAATCTAAGCCAATAACCAGCTGGCTTTCAGCAGAAGGGTTCAAAAATTCATACGGAAGTTGAGAAGCATGCTTAACAATATGGATCGGCGCTGAATGATCTTCTGATGAAGTTCCATCAAATGGAGCTCCTCCTGCATTAGCATTGAGCAATGATCATCAGAGAAGAACAGTACCATCCATTGAGCACAAGAACATTAAGTAAGAGAATGTTGTTTACTGAGTTGCTAAAAGTGCTGGCAAACATGAAATGCACAAAGACAAATATGATAAAGTTCAAAGATGAATGGAGTTTATGGGAATGCATGCAATAGAAAAGACTCGGTTCAGGAAGCTGTCCTAACACAAAGTAATTGAGGTGACGGAGTTTTTCTGTCAAAACATACTGGACCACTCCACAACCCATTTTCAGCATATGAATATCTTCTGGATAGATCAACTTTTAGACGTTTTCTTCAATCCGATAAGGAAATTATAGCAGTAACAATGCGTGAGAGCATTAAAAAGAGTTTTTTTTTTTTCAATAGCACATGGCACAAAGCTATTCAGCACACATATAGCCATATATTCCAACTCCTAAACGAAGCAATTAACACGTATCATTGACCATAACAGAAAAAAGACGGTAGAGTTGAGGTATCTTGCAGCACAACAGTAGCAGAAAAATAATTCAATCAAACATGCCATCAATTATGTAGAAACCCCCGTAAGAGAGACTGAACCCTGCTCAAACAACAAATTATCCGAAAATGGTTATACAAGAAAGCCAGAGAAACTTTGCGATTCATAAACAAAACCTCAAAGAAATCACATTCATCAAAGAACTCCCAGTTCCAATCAATCGTTAAAAGTATGGAGCAGCAAATAAAAATCAAAAAGAAAAGAAAAGAAAAAGAAAGAATCTGACAATCGAACGTGGAGGACGGGAATCGAAGAATGATAATGAGATCTCCCGATAATAAATCGCTAGAGAATGAGATCTAGTAACGAAAGGTTTAAACCTGGCGTATACCGAGGAATGTGCGTTCGGAGAAGAGGCGGAGAAGAGGCGGCCATGGCGACCCCCAAGGGCTTGCCCGCTGCCGCATGTTCGTAGAATTCTGAATTTCAAAAAAACAAAAAAGATAATTACGTACATGTCACGTAATTTAATTTTATTTATATATTACATATTTATTCTCAATTAATTATATAATATATATTCAGAATATTATAAAATTTTATGTATATATATTTGAATTAAAAATTAATTAAAATCTATTTAAAAAAAAATATTCTATTAATAAATTATTAAATTATATTTTTACTATTAATAATACATATTTTTTTTCTTCTTCAATACCACATTAAAGCACTAATTTGTTCTAAAATTAATTCACGTCGCGGATGTCTTATTCCTTTATTGCCACCTAAACATTAAGATTTTAAGATTTTCACTCAAAATACATTTAAATATCCTTAAAATAATACGATGAATTACTCAGATTTTTTGTAATCTAACTATGATTAGATTATTGAAAAATTATGATAACTCATTATAATAGAAATAAGTTAAATTATGTGTATGTAAAATTTTATAATATTTAGAATATGCATAGCGTAATTAACTAAGAATGAATGGACAAGACATAAATAAAACTAAATTGTATGTCATGTAGGTAATTATTCAAAAAAAAAATCAGAGAGTTTGAAAATTAATATTTGATAAACGTAAAAAAATATTATTTGATTACAAATTATTTAATCACAATAATTTTTGGCCTCAATTGGATCAATTTTGTATAAAATTGGCATTTACTAATAAATCATGGATCATAATTTCATAGTGTAGATTGGATGACAATTTTAATATTGACTTAAACATTAATTGCAAATTTATATCGTTTGGTGTTGTTTGTTTGATTAGTTTTAATTTTTTAAAATTATTTTTACTAATTTAATATATTTATTTTACAATATATATTAATTTAAATATTTAAAATTAATTTTATTACACATTTTATATGAATTTAAATTTTAAAATTTAATTTTAAATTGTATTTTACCTTTATTTAATAAAATATTTAATTTTTTTTTACATTCATTATATAACTTATTTCATATCATAATAATAAATATATTTTTTTAATTAATTTAAAAAAAATTCAAAAATATTTATCAAAAACAAAATTTCCAAAAATACTAAAAAAATTAAGTAATATATTTCAAATACTATCCAACTTGAAATTAATTTTATTTCATATTATATATAAAATTTTAAAATAAAAAAATAAATTTTATTTTATATTTCATATATATTTATCTGCATCCAATCTACATTAATTATATATTAAATATTAAAATAAAAATTAATTTATTTTATATGGTACATATATTTTAAAATAAATTTAAATTTTTAAAATCTTAATATTAAGAAACCTCAAAATTTAAATTTTTAAAATCTTTGTAATATCATTTGGTTCGAATTTTTATCTAATAAGAGAAAAAAATTAATTTACTTTTCAAATTTATTACAGAAAATTTTATTTTAATATTAAAAAGTATATATAAAAGATAAAATTAAATTAATTTTAAAATTTGTATTTATGTTAGACATATAATAAAATTGATTTTTATTATTGAAATTTGTGTTAGGCAACAGACTTCTTATTTTGTCTAAAATTTAATTAATGAAGTAGCATTAAACTGAATTTTGCTCAGATATTTATAGAAAGGCTGGTCAAAACTTTAAATTCAAATTTGTTAACAAAAGTATATTTGAAATATATATATATATATATTAACGAAGTGAAATTAAAGTATATTATTACTGCTTTTCAGTTTTCTTTTGACAAGAGACGAAAAATATTATTAGAAATCGGAATGAAACACATCTGACAATAATAAGAAAAGCTCACGATAATGATTATTGAAGAAAAGGATGAACTTATATCTAGCAATGGAGTTCTGAAACACTCGTCTAGTAAATAGTTTAGAAGTAAGTTGTAACATTTTATGATCTAAATATACAAGTATTATTTATTTTAGCCTTAAGGAATTATGTGACTTGATCATTTTCCAGGAGGTCACTTATCTTAGTACTATTCCAATTCAAGCATACTTAACTACGAAATTTCTCATTATTAGTCTCATAATTTTACCTAAAAAGTGTCTAATATAATTAGAAACATATTTTTACATATATGCTACAGGATCTACCTTTCACTTATCCATATATATATGATTATTTTATCGTATTTGTTTGTATAAAATTTAATTAGAAGTACCCTCTTGGTACCCAAAAAGCACACAATAATAAGGAGGAAACTCTTGTGAATTCGCATTAATGGGAGATAAACCAATATATTACAACAAATGAATTCCCAAGTATCATTCATAATGGAGAAACAAAACATGCACCTAGTAATAAGGAGGAATATCATAGGAATGAATCCTCATTGATGAATAGGATTGTTAAGTTCGCTCATGAGTTGATCTAATCTTCGCTCAAAATTGAATTAAAATTTTTTTATTTGATCTCAATTCAATCAAAAGAATAAACGAGATGAGTTCAATTTTGATCTCGATCTGAGATAGATCTAGCTCATTTGTTATTAATTCAGGATTGATCCGAATTAAAATGAATCTAACTTTTAATTAATTTTTGATCTTTTAGCCAAATTTTATATATAAATGTATTTATTTGTTCAATCAGGTTAAACTATAGTCATTTATCTTGATCTACTATTTAAAAATAAAAACAAAGAAAATCAATTTACTATAAACATTATTTGAATAAAAGTTATGAAAAAAATTCTAATGAAAGCTTCCATTAAACTATTATAAAAAATTAACATACTAAATTTAATTGTATGTATAAATATATATATATATATATATTTAATTGATTCAATTTTGAGCTATCTCGATTAGACCTTATGCTAGCTCAAAACTAGTTTGATCAAAATCTTGACTCAAAAAATAGCTGACTCATTTAGATTGAGTTGAGCTTGATTCTATCAAAAATTCGATTTAACTTTTAAGCAATCTTCAATCTTTAAGCATAATTAATAGCCTTATTAATGAAAGACTTACCTATCTCTCGCAACAAAGAATTCTCAATCACTTATGTGATAAATGATAAGGGATGAGATATTTTTAGGAGTTCTCCATTGTTTGATGAGAAATTATTACGTGTGATAAGCAAATCATATTAGCATTGTCTTTTGTATGCCATTATATTATATTTCTCAATTTACATGTAAATTTTTTTTATTTGCTTGTAGGATTAAGATTCTGTTTGACAACTGACTAAAAAAAATAGCTTATTTTAGTCATGATCAAAATCTTAAATTTATTTAAAAAAAATTTTTAAAAATTATTTTATATCTCATCCTATATAAATTCCAACATTAAACAATCACTTTATTTTATATCCAACACAATTTTTAATATAACTAACTCACTTTATTTCACATCATACATATTTTTCTAAGGGGATTTTTGGTTCAGTGTTATCTCAATGTCAATGTTATTTAGATATCATATTATCTAAATGTCATTGTTATTCATTAATAGACATTTGTTTGGTTTAATGTTATGATATTAAAAAATATTAATTTTATCTAAATTATTTTTATTTAGTTGAAAATTATTGATATTATAATGATAAATTGACGGTGTTATCTTGAGATGTCAGCATGTAATAATATTTTTGTAATTAATTATAATATTATTTAAAGATGTCATTAAACCAAACAATTATTTTCTAAAAATAACATAACATAACATTGAGATAACACTGAACCAAACGCCCCCTAAAACTTTTCACAAAAATTTTTTATACTATCTTTTTTTTTTTCATCTGCATGCAAATATTTATGATAAATTCTAATTTAAACAGTAAAATAAAATATTTGATTGCTACAAATTACAGTTAAACATAAAAATTCTTTAACCTAGTTTGATTAAATTATTTATGATATATTCTAATTTTGCCAACTTTATCCCCAATATAAATAGGCATAAGAGATTTGCCTTGGGGGTTTATCTAATTATCAAGGAATGTATATTTGTAAAAATTAATTTTAATAAGATTAAAGTTAAATTTCATTTAAATATTTTTTTATTAAAAATTATGAATAATATAAAATAAAAGTAATTATTATGTTAGAATATATAATGAATATAATATAAAAAATTATTTTTATATATATATAGAATGTAAAATAAAGTTAATTTTTAATTTTAAATTATGTAAATGACATAAAATTATATGATTAAATTTTAATATTAAATTTTATGAGAATGAGACATGCTAAATTCAAATTAATTAAATTAATTTTTAATAGACTAAATAAAATACATATTTATAGGCCAAATGAAGTAAATATAAAATGCACGTAAATTTCTTTATTACTTACTAAAATCAACTTAAAGTTTAAATAAATACAATATATTTACATATTTATGTAGAATGTGAATCATATTTTATTCGCTAATCATTTTAAAATTATGTACTTCTCTTCGAATAAGAAAATATTAATGTTTAGTATAATAATTTGAGTAAATATGTAACTGAATTATTTTTTGTAATGAAAGTTACTTTTATAATAAAAAAATAAAAGAAAATAATGACTTGGATGGCAAAAATTGGGGGAGAAAATTAGTAAGTTAACTACCATTATAAAAAAAAAGTTTAAAAAAAATTACTTTTTAATTATAAAAGTGATGCTTATCATAACAAGAAACTCATTTATATTTTTACTTAAATTATTAGATTAATTTAATTAATTTAAAATTAAAAAAATATATTTAAATAAGTAAATAAATTTAAAAAAAATTAAATATTAATGAAAATTTATATTTATCATCTTGAAAGAACTACTTTTTATAATTGATATTTTTTAATTAAATAATTACATATAACACTTTATAAATTTAATATTTATAAATAACCTTTCAAATAAAAATTAAAGTGAGAGTATAATTTATAAATTTATATTCAAAATATGTTACAGTATTGTGTATAAATTTATATGTTCATTTATAATTATTGAATTTATGGTGGATTTATAAATATTTGATTTAGTAAATATTTTATGTAAAAAAAATTTATTTGGGTTCACGGATGTAAATTTCCAAAATATTATTCATCCGAAAAATTATAAACTTCCCCCAATTCCAATCCTCCCTGAAACCCTAATCTTACCCGATGGACGCTTCTCCTCCCTCATCTCGCAGCTGGAGCATACACGGCCGAGCCGAGATCACCGAGCGGTATGAGATCCTCGACCGCATCGGCTCTGGCACCTACTCCGACGTCTACGGCGGCCGCCGGCGCTCCGACGGCCTTATCGTTGCCCTTAAGGAAATCCACGACTATCAGAGCTCCTTCCGCGAGATCGAAGCCCTCCAAACCCTTCGCCACTCTGCGAATGTCGTCGAGCTCATCGAGTACTTCTGGCAGGAGGACGAAGACGCTGTTCTCGTCCTCGAATACCTACAGGCCGACCTCGCCGCTGTCATCCGAGACGCGAAGAAGTCCGGCGGGCTGCCTGCAGGCGAGATCAAGCGCTGGATGCTTCAGATCCTCAGCGGAGTCGACGCCTGCCACCGGAACTCGGTGGTCCATCGCGATCTGAAGCCCTCAAATTTACTTATTTCCGCTGATAGAGTCCTCAAGCTGGCGGATTTCGGCCAGGTTTTGTCTGCCTCATTTTTGGGGTGCTCAAAAATTTAATCAACTGAGATTTCTTATGCAATAGTTTCCAAATTTCGAAATTAAGCACATTTGAATTGTTCTGATTTATTTTGCAAAATTGTTGTGATGATATTGAAAAATAAGGTAGAACAAAAAATTCAACTTTTCTTTCATTTGGAACCAAATAAAAAACTGTCGCTCTTGATGCAATTCTTTCACCTTCTGAAGTTTCCTGCAAACTAAACAGCGGCCTTAGATGATTTACTTAAGTGGAAAAAAATATTTAAATCAGCAAAGTGGCGACTTTATGGTCTCTAGTTCTTTTTAATGTTTAATACCAGTTGTTCTTTTCTGATAAATGCATTGTTGGCATCTTTTAATTTTCAAGGATTCCCTTTAAAGCTATTTTGATGCATGCACTCATGCATTAAGTGTATACACCCGATCTTCATAATCTAGAATCTGTGTTTGGTGTTCTCTTTTATCTTAAATTAGTTGGATCACACTGTAGAGTTGTTGCTTATCATATATCAGAACTATTTTGATGGTATTATTGGTAAAATGCATGGTTTTAATGATACCACTTGTTGATTTTTGTTTGGAAACAAATTAGAATCTTTGCTGCTCTTGCTATGCTTTTCAGGCAAGAATTCTTCAGGAAAGAAGGTTTATGAACGAAGATAGCCTTGTGCCACCAGAACAAGGTTTGGAGAATCAGTTAGGGATCCATGAAGATTTTGCAGCTTCTGCTGAAGTAATACAGCGTTCACAAGATACATTAGAGAGACAGATGCAGTCTCCTCATGAAGCCAGCAGGCCTTTCAATGAAGACGGGTATCTTCAAGAAGTCGAAGGCCTCAAGACCAAATATGCAATTGACGAAACCGACAAGGAGACCAGCATTCAAGATGGTGATATATCTTGTCTTGCCACTTGCAGCAGTGGCGACATTGAGGATGACCCCTTCAAGAGCTTTTACTCATATGAATTAGCTGATGAGTCGGGTGCCATGACTTCGTGCGTTGGAACCCGGTGGTTTCGAGCTCCAGAACTTCTTTACGGTTCTACCAACTATGGGATAGAGGTTGATCTCTGGTCACTTGGATGCATCTTTGCAGAGCTGCTTAGCTTAGAGCCTCTTTTTCCGGGGACTTCGGACATCGATCAGCTCAGTAGGATCATACGTGTGTTGGGCGACTTCAATGAGGAATTGTCTCCTGGTTGTTCGAAGCTACCAGACTATAACAAGATTGCATTTAACAAAATCGATCATCCAATCGGTTTGGAAACTTGTATTCATGGTCGTACCAACTTTGAAATTGATATTGTGAGGAAACTACTTCACTACAATTCTAGTTCTAGAGCAACTACCATGGAGTTGTTGGGAGATAGGTACTTTGAGGAAGTACCTCTGCCATTGCCTCTGAACGAGCTTAAAGTTCCTTTATCAAGAGACGGCCAAGATGAGAAATCCTCTGGAGACTGGGGAGATTACAGGAGCATGGGATCAGACTCAGACTTTGATGATTTTGGTGGATTGAATGTGATGAGCACAGATGAAGGTTTTTCTATCCGATTTTCATGACGGAGAAGGCTACAAAGAATGTGATATATTCTTTTGCTTAAGTTATAGATCGCTATGAACAAATCCGCTAAATTTGATATTGTGTATTGGCATTCTGATCATGATGAGAAGACCATGAAGAGATACTTCAAGGTAACTTGTTATTTATCATGCATTAAGTTAGATTTCTCTTGATTGAATTTGATGGTCACAGATAAATTAAGGTTTTCAATCCCATCTTCAAGATAAAATTAATTTATTTTGGGATGTTTATAGGATCTAAAATAAAGTTAGTTATTTTACTTTAAAATTTATATAAAATATGAAATAAAATTGATATAATTTAAAAGTTTGTAAAAAATTTGAAATATTATTATTTAATGTTCAGTTATATATATATATATATATATATTTATAATTATCTGTAAACTAATTCTAATTTGGGTTAAAATTATCTTACATGCTATATATTGATTGTTTAAAAAAAGGTTACAGATGTGGAGCAGCTCGGACATCGACGCTAGGGACAATTTTTCATTTAGCTGCGTATTCTCTTTTATATTTTTTGTGAGAGAGTATTATATTTTCTTTATAATTGAACCACTTGTTGGATATATTATAATTTAATTTGTATTTTATTAATTTGTCTTTATGATGCAGTGCGGGGATCTATTTAAAGTGAATCTAATGCTACTAATATTAAATTAGTACTTAAATTTTTATTTTTATATAAAATATTAAATACAAATGAAGAGGAGATTAAATTAAGTTTAATTAAATTATATTAAATATAATTTTTTGTATATTTACATATGTGTTATGAAATTATTTTGATGATTAAATTTTAATTTGAATAAATTCTGGAAATTATTGTAAATAAGATAATTAAATTATCGAGTTAATGCACAGTATTAAAATTTTATAAATGTGAGTATAAATATATACATGACTCAATTGTTATTAATCTTTATATATACATTTGAAATGTAAATAATTTTTTTAATTAGTAGTAATTATCCCTTTAAATAGTTTATCAAAAAAATATTATTCCTTTGAATATATATATCTTTAGTTAGATATTTATATATAAATATGTTAATATAATTATATATTTTGAATGATAATCATTTTATTTAATTTTTATTTTTGATTATCCGATTATCCCACATGAGAAATTTATTATTATTAGCTATATAAATATTAAAATTTTATAAATGTGAGAGTATATATATATATGACTTAATTGTTATTAATCTTTATATACATATTTGAAATGTAAATAATTTTTTAATTAGTAGTAATTATTCCTTTAAATAGTTTATCAAAAAAAGATTATTCTTTTAAATATATATATATATCTTTAGTTAGATATTTATATATAAATATGTTAATATAATTATATATTTTT
>JAEMOT010003869.1:791614-811472 GCA_019297695.1 Apostasia ramifera | reverse complement strand
AAATAATTTTTTAATTAGTAGTAATTATTCCTTTAAATAGTTTATAGAAAAAAAAATCCCTTTAAATATATATATATATATATATATATATATATCTTTAGTTATATATTTATATATAAATATGTTAATATAATTATATATTTTGAATGATAATTATTTTATTTAATTTTTATTTTTGATTATCCGATTATCCCACATGAGAAATTTATTATTATTAGTTATATAAATATTAAAATTTTATAAATGTGAGAGTATATATATACATGATTTAATTGTTATTAATCTTTATATACATATTTGAAATGTAAAATTGTTTTTTAATTAGCAGTGATTATCCCTTTAAATAGTTTATCAAAAAAAAATTCTCTCTTTAAATNAAATGTGAGAGTATGTAAATTTTGTTTTATATTTTTATTTTTTATAAAAAAAAAATATAATAAATCTTTAATATTTTTAATATAATAATTATAAATTTAAAATATGATAAATATAAATAAATATTTTAAATATATTACATATTTTATCAGTTTTAAATTTTTTAAATGATTTTTATTTATAATTAACTTATGAAATTAATTACACTATATCAATTTTAACATGAAATTAATTTTATAAAAAAATCAAAATTAAACTAATAATATTTAATATTTTTTTATTAATATATAATATTTAAAATTCTTCACAAATTTTAAAATATAATTCAACTTTATTTTAATATTATAATAAAAAAGAAAAAAATAAAAAATAAAAAATAAAAAAAAATAAAAACAGAGACAAGTAATAATAAAAAACATAACATCAAAGTCTATAACAATTAAAGGTAAAGCATCAAGCTATAGCAGCATGTGTAAATTATAGCAGTACAGTCGCAATAATGAAAATACTATAGCTGTACTGATAAATCTTATAAATGGGTGACCTCCGGCTTGTAGAAAAGCATCCATAAAAAATCTCTCTGTATTTTTTTCTTTTTGAAATAATGTTTTTTGTTTTAGAGTTCATTTGGAGTTTATTTGGAGTTCATGTTTTTGTTAAAGAAAATTCTCAGTCGAAAAAAAAAAATCTAAAATGAAGGGGAGTGGAAAAAAGAGAGGAAAAGCCATTAATGGAGAATTTTAAAAACAAAATCTAAAATTTTTGTTAAAAATTTGCCCCTGCATAATTATTACTTTTGTAAGTTAAAATTAATTAGATTAACGCAATTTATTTGATAAAAAACTCTAATCTAATAACTTGTATTTTACATGTCTTAAAATTAAAATTTAATTGTATTTTCTATTATATATATATATATATATATTTTAGTATAAAATTTAATTTTATTTTACATCCATTACTCATGTTAAAAATATAAAATATATTCATATTTTAATATTATAATTATTTTTATTTCATATGTTCATTTTTAGATTAAAAAATTTATCATTTAAGTTTACTTTCAAATTTGCATATCTATGTACTGAGATGCCTTGTCAGTAATTTCATATGTTTAGGAAAATTTCTTCTTCATTAAATAATTCAATTTAATTCCTATCACTATCACGCGCAAGATTTTGAAAATCGCACCGACTTCAGAACTGGTAGACTGAAAGATTCAAGATTCAATGGTCGAACCGGGGTCCAACCAGGGTCGAACCGAGGTCCAACCAGGGTCGAACAGGGGTCGAATCGGGATAAAGTAAAAATTAAAAAATCTAATAAAATATAATATAAATATAGTTAAGATATATATTATTTACACATCAACACAATAATTAGATATAAAATGAATGTTTAATAATTGAATTTAACAAATAATATCTTATGTCAATAAGACAAATAATTTCAAGCAAATTGAAATAACAATAACCCAACAAAATATTCGCAAATCACAAATTGAGTATAATATTTAGTACATCATTAAAAGATCTGAACAAATGTATGCTTTATCAATATTAAAATTACTAAAATACAAAATCATTCCGAAAGTATGAGGGCTGAGAGGAAAGTGCGAGACAAGAGAAATCGCGAATTCGTGACTGTCGCGCGAGTAGAGGCCGCAGAATAGAGACTGAGTTAGGAACCCAGAGTTTAAGAAAGTTTTTTTTTTTTAATTTTAAACTCAATCGGTCCAACCGTATTGGTTCACCGGTTGACCGGTTGAACCACGGTTTAGACCGGTTCTGGCCGATTTTAAGTGGATCCGGTTATAAAATTAAACCGAACCAGTTGGCTGACCGATTCACGGTTTGATCGGTTCACGATTTGACCGGTTGAACCGATCAGTTCGATCTAGTTTTTAAAATCTTGATCACGCGTCCTTTAATTAGATCTATGTTAACATGTTCATCTATAATATAAAAAATATAAAATTTATGTATTGATTGTTCTTAGCCTTTTTCTTTTAATGTTTTCAATATAAATTTTTTTTAAAATAATACTTTAATTATTTCTCATAAAAAAATGTTTCGAAATTTTAAAATTTTCTGATTTACGAGTTGTTATCTTTCAATCCACAAATGCCAACTTATGTTTATATATATTTATATATGTGTGCGTCTGTGTGTGGATGTGTGATACTAATCTTACGTACACTCTCTCCCTGCAAGATCTCCTTGGGCTTCTCTCTCTCTTCCCGCCGGCGATTGGGTGCGGCCGATCTGGCGCTGCAGTAGATCGGAGATCCGCCCCTTTGTTTTTATCTTTTTGGGCGGATCGCGGAAGTCCGACTGCCGTTCTAATGGAGGCTAGGGTTTGCTTAGGGTTTCTGTTTTTTCTTCTTTCTGCGTATCTATCCTGCGCCATCTACGAGGACCAAGTCGGGCTTGCAGATTGGTGAGCAAATCTACTATCTCATTTTGCTTCTCTGTCAAAATCGTTTATTTTTTTGTATTACTGCTATCAGTTCTAATCGCCGTTTCTGTCTTATCTTGGGATGTTGACCCATGATTCTTTTTATATTTTGTTTTCTTATCGTAGGCTTTCTGAAGGACTTTTGTCCTCGGTTGACAAATCTGGTTTTTTGTAATCCTTATGAGCGGGTTGAGAATTTGAACTTATGAACGAGTTATCAATGGGACGGACTATGAGAAAAATTATTTTTTTATGTTGAAATTTGTGTATGAAAATATAACAAATTGAAGGGCTGTATTTGAAGGCTTGAATCAAACATGCCTGAGATGCTTGTGTCATAAAGCTTAGATGGGTTGCCAGTCTACTGTTATTAGGTGTTTTTTGACTGATGTATTCCTGTCGTGATTAGATTTATCATGCTGGTATCTTCTGAATGGATGGTGTGCATTAATGATGCATAAAGCAAAAGTATACAGATACTTTATTATCAGCTATGCGGTCTATTACCATGTTTTTACTTTTTGTTTTTATACGATTACTTTCTGAATCTACAGACTTTCTTGGAGACTTATTGGTACTCTTGTCATATGAATTCGATTTTGAGGCATCGTGTCAGTCTAAGAAGCTAAACGTTGCATATAAGATATTCTAAAAAGATGAATGGGACTGAATAATGAAGGCCGTGAGAAAAATTGTTATTCTACTCTGGTGAGGGGTTCTTGCATGAGAGATACAAATCAGATGCAATCAAAATGGCTTGCCATGCGAATTAAATAGTTAGGTTTAATCAAGGGAAAGATTAGGCGTGCGTTTTAACGCCTGGTAGGCATGTGTTTAACTCTTGTAAATATGCATCACACAACTTTGTATTGTTCAATCTTTTTTTTTTGAGTTTCAAAAAAAAAGATTGAACAATACAAAGTTTTGCTGCATATTTATGAGAGTTAATGGCTAGAAAAGGTTGTTAGAGCATTTTAGCTATTGAATTTGATATGCTTTCACTGTAATCATATAGCAGGTTTTTTGTTGTCACTTTTTTGGTTTTAGTTACTATATCAGTGCTGTATGCAACTGTGATTTGAAGTTTAGGCAATACGTGCCAAGTGAATTGCATTACTTTTCCATGCTGCAGGCACCAGCGGTATATAGGTGAGGCAAAACAGGCTGTTTTTCATACTCATAAGACAGGGAGGAAGCGTGTAGTCTTATCTACAGAAGAGAATGTAATTGCATCTCTTGATCTCCGGACTGGGGATATACGTATGTGTTGCCGCGCCTACTCTATAGATTGTGGTCTGTTTGGTTCTCATACCATTTTGGTCTTTGGTGTCATACCAAAGACTAAAATGGTTCATCATTATAAAAATTTTAAAATAATATTAAATTAGTTTTATAACATCATACACAACTTTCAATATAAAAAATTCATTCTATCACATCATACATTATTTTCACTGCATCAATTAACTTTATTTTTCATCCTACATAAATTTTAACGGAACTAACTTTGTCTTTTCATACACATATCAAGGCAAGACCAACAATTTTATGATAAAGGCCAAATTGGTCTTATTGCCAATTATGCCCTAAAGTTAAATTAATTCATAACTTATATATAAAACATTTATTGTATACGAATTGTTATCATGTTAGGGCTTTTTTTGTCATTGCTTTTGATGTAAAGCTTCACGCCTTTCCTGAAATGGCATTCCATTTGCTTATTGCAGTTTGGCGACATGTTCTGGGAAAAAATGATGGTTTGGATCAAGTTGATATTGCTCTTGGGAAATGTAAGCTTTTTCCTTCTTTCTTTCTCCATTTTGAAGCTTGACATAAATTTTCAATGCGGAAGTTTGCAGGCTTTCTCATGCTTATTCTTGATCATACTCTTTCATGAACTTAAGTAGAAAATTTGAGTTTGTGGTAACTGTGGCGCAGGATGTTGAGATTACAAGTTATTTTTGCAAAAATGTTTTCTGCTGGAGTATAACTCTGTTGCTCAATGATTTTATCCATTTTATCTTATTTGTGTTGCGTTGTAAATTAGTTTTCAGGATTTTTAGTTATCAGGTATACGGGCTTTGAAAATTGTTAGTTTTGCAATTGCTAGTGCACGATGCTTGTAAATTTATCAAGACTTGGTAGTTTGATCTGTTTGTGACATCAACCACAGCTGTTGCATTTCATTGCTAAAGCAAGGCTGGGAACATTGTCATAATGATTTTGCATTCTTGGTCCTTGTATAAGATTGCTGACTGCAAATTTGTGTAGTTCATATTCAGAATGTTTTTCTTTAAGTTATGGAATTTTAAATGTTTTAGGAAGTTACATCTTTGAAGAATGTGGAAGGCTTGAAGTATCACAAGTAGCCTGATTTGACCAATGCTTAATGGCCTTTGGATAATAATTTCTCAGTAAGGAATTACGGAGTCTAGTAGAATTGGAGCAGGCTTAAAGAAAGTAAAGAAGTGTGATGAGTTTCACAGATTATTGGAGATTCTTTAGGTCGGCAGGCTTTTCCTTGTTGCTTTTTCATTGGCTTGCGTGAGTTAGGTAATAGATACTAAATAGATAATGACTTTGTTCAAGAAATTTCACTTATTATGATGTGCCTTACATTTATTTTAAGAATTTGAAAATCAGTAAATTTAAAACAGTTAGTGTATGTTTTACTTGCGTAAACCAGAATCAGAGCCTAACGTTGAACAAGTTTCATAGAGTCTAATGATAATCAAGTTTCAAAGAGTCCAACATTAAAGTTTAAACCCACTCAATCAGCAGTGACTTTTCACCGGTAGGTTATATTGCTACCCTTGACTTCATTTGTTCAAACCAAGTTGTTTTTATTTGATTGTGGATTATCTATGCTTTATTGTTCTTAAACATTCTCATATTTTTCTATTTCCTGAACAGATCCTTCATTCTCTGAACTATGATTTAGAAGGCATAAGTCGCTAGGCATTTGAACTCCATTTTGATATTCCTGTGTACTCTATTTCTATTCAATTATGTGTAGTTCCTGCCTTGAATTCTCCCTAACCTCATGATGGCCTTCCATTGGGATTTCCCTATTTTTAAATCTGAGATCAATTCTTGCTATGTGTGATGTCGAACCAAGAAGGAAGAAAAGGAAGAACATTATAAGAAGTAGAAATAGAGACTAGTTTTATTTAATTAACCAAAGCTGCAAATTACAAATGTGTAGGATTTATTTATAGAGTTCTACCCCAACTAATAATAGAAAATAAAGACTAACAAAAAGAATAATTACTACTAATAATAAAGATATTAATCCTCATTGATTCTTGAATCCAAAAAACAACATAGATAACAATAAATGTTAAAACTTTAATAAACTGTCAACTGCTTTAATAATTAAATAATTAAATTATTATTTGGGTTTTTGAATCCTGATCAATGTGACTCATGAATTTCAAGAAGTTAGCAATTTATTATTGGGTCCTCATGTGAATGTGGATGGGTGTACATCAATCAGTTGATGATATTGGTTACATAAACTGGCAGTAACGCTGCTGCATGACCCGATTGCTTATTTATTCATAGATATAAAGAGTTTAGTGATACTTGTAATTGTTAATCTTCTAATATCTTGAAGCTGAGCTGAAAATTTTCAGCCTGTCAATATTTCATTAGTGTCAGTGGACATATGTCATCATTAGTTTTTACCAATTATTAGATGAGCTTATAAGTGATGTTTACCAAAATTCAAAAAATGATTACTATAGTAAGAACAAATGTTAATTTGATTACCTTTCCTTAATCATACTCTGAGCAATTTTAGAAATTTGCTTCTCAAACTGGAATACTGTGTATATGTCGAACATGTATTTTTTAGCTGTTTTCCATGCATTGTAACACAATGGTAAGTAGTAGCTGTTGGGCTATTTATGCATTGCTTTAATGTCGAGCATGTTATGTTATTTATTTCAGATGTTATAACACTCTCATCAGAAGGTAGTGTTTTGAGGGCATGGAATCTTCCTGATGGGCAGTTGATTTGGGAGACTATCCTACAGCACTCATCGCCCTCTAGATCATTGTTATATGTTCCGGTTAGAACAATCAGCCTGTCAATAGTGGCTATGCATATTTTTTGCCAATTTGTTCAATTTACAGATTATATTTATGTCAAAATGTAGAAAAATACATTTTTTAAGGACCTTTCTTGAAGCAGAAACTTTCGCAGAAAAAAATTGGCACGGAGAAGGAAAGCCTTATTTTTGTTTTAGGAGGAGGTTGCCTTTATGCTATATCAAGTGCTGACGGTGAAATCATTTGGAGCAAAGGGTTTCCTACGGATAGGTAATGGATGGCCTGCTGCATGTGTTTCTTAATCTCATAAATATGTTGCAATTTGAATTTTAGATATCTTTTTTGTCTTTTTTGCAGCTTACAAACTCACCAAGTTTTCCAGCTAGATCATACTGATAGCATTTATGCTGTTGGGCGTCTTGATTCTTCTTATTTTGCTGCATATCAGATGAATGCTAAAGATGGTCATGTTTTGAAAGAAAGCAAGGCATTCTTCTCTAGTGGTTTTTATGGCGATATGCTACTTGTTGCAAATAGCATCTTAGTTGGGTTAGATGCCACTAGATCAATTGTAGTTTCCATAGATTTTGTAGGAAGTGATGTTAGTTTCCACCCGACACATATTTCTGATCTTCTTCCTGAATTTACTGGGAAGGCTTCAATCATGCCTTTAAAACTTACTGGTCTTTTTGGCTTAAAAACTGATGCATTCATGGTTTTGTTAAGAGTGAACAAGATAGGTGAACTGGAGGTAGCGGATAAAATGAGGAATCCAACTATACTAAGTGATCCTATTTTTCTCTCAGAAGGTCAGCAGGCTGTTGCTGTTGTGCAACATACAGAAACAAAAGTCCATATCTCAGTGAAATTTCTGAAAGACCTAGCAAATAATGCTCTTAAGGAAACAACTAAAATGGATCCGCTGAGAGGGCATGTTCAGAAAGTTTTTATTAATAATTATCTAAGGACAGATAGAACAAATGGATTCAGGGCTCTTTTGGTCATGGAGGATCATTCCCTGTTGTTGGTTCAACAGGGTGAGATTGTTTGGAGTAGGGAGGATGGACTTGCCTCAATCATCGATTCAACAACTTTTGAACTTCCTATTGAGAAGGATGGTGTCTCTGTTGCTAAGGTCGAGAACAGCCTTTATGAATCACTCAAGGTAAGATATTTTTATTGTTAATTCTTCTACAAGAAAAACTACTGTATTATAAGGTTTTGAGCCTTTTTCCTGCAAAAAGATATACGTCACCTGTTTGCAGATTTCCATTCATAAATCCATCATCCTTTGATACTAATACACCATCCCATGGAAGGAATTTTCTTGTTACCCATATTCAGTTTCAAATATGCTTCTCAAAGACCAGTGTTTGTCCCTTTTGATTTGGTTCCTTTATTGTTATTTGAGAAGTCTGTAACCACTTTCAGAGAAGTCTATAACCTACTGTTGCTGTTGCTTACTTCAGGTACACCTCCATTATATGCAGTTAACTGTGTCATATCCAATGCGGAGCATTATATCCTTGTTCAAAGACCTCATGCGATTGGTGGCTAGTTACACGTCCCAATTTCCCTTGTTTTACAACTCAAGTTTATCCACCTTATGAATTCCTTCATGCGTGGTTTGGCACCATGGGAACAAGACCTACTGGTTTTCTCCTAAAATTTTTCTTAATTCCGAATAAGCTTAAGCGGCTTCCATAATGATTTTGAGTTTCTAAAATGGAAATTTAATCTGTGGATCAAGACCCCAACAGTTCAATCTTAGATCTCTTTCAATATTTACACTCTAAGGTTTTGACTCCATAAACTTCCTAAAATTTTCCTTCTAAAACCCTGGCGTGCAGTTAGGAATCTGCAAAAATGCGGACATTTTTTCTTAATTTCTTATATGAATAGTGCTGACTAAGATTTCCTATCATCTTGTGTTTGTGATAGATCTTTGAAAGATTTAAATTCTTCTCTGCCGTCCATCAATCTGAAATCTTACTACTGTGTTTGGGTTCGTTTTGATGGAATTCTGGGAACTATGCTGAACCTTGTATCAGATATTCACTAGTTTATGCTATTTCTAGTAAATGAGTGATGTGGAGCTAATGCTAGTTGTTCATTTGAGTTGATTGGTAGATATCGCTACCTAATCCTCCAATAAGACCTGTATTTGTTTACTGCTACCTAGCCATGTCTTTGACATTAGTCACTTTTTTTGCATTAGAATCTCTTATTTGTTTGTTGACTTTCAGAAATCTCTTACTGGTTGCAAGGTTTATCATTTAATTTTGTCTAATAATTGAAACTTAGAGGCATGGTTAGGTTTCGATTGTGATGAACTAATACGTCATCATTACCTTTTGAATATAAAATTAGTCTCGGGTCATTCCCTACAAGCTTAAAGTTTTAGATCAGTTGGCAACGAGATTTAATATGGTTTCAGAGCCAAGGTCTCGAGATTTAATTGGTTACCCCTAATTATCTATGGCATAAGGTTTGAAAAAAGAACATATGTTGAACTCCATGCTGCAATACAAATAAGCTTGTGCGTGAGAGGACGTGTTAAAATATAAAATAAGTTTCGGTCCATTACCTACAAGCTTAAATATTTAGGTCAATTTGTAACCAGAGATTTAACAATCACATTACTTGCTGTGATGATGAACTGGTACTTCACGTTACTTGTCATGTGGACTATTGGCTGCTATTTCTTTTGTTGTGTAGGGGCATATGCTGAAGCTGAAAAGAACTCTTATGCTTGCTACTCCCAGAGACATGGCTGCTATACAGGAGATAAGATTAAAAAGTTCTGAGAAAACAAAGATGACACGGGACCACAATGGATTTCGGAAGTTAATTATAGTGTTAACTAGAGCTGGGAAACTTTTTGCACTTCACACTGGAGATGGGCGGATTGTTTGGTCTTCATTTTCACTTAAATCGGATGGTTGCGATCATCCTTCTGCTTTGAAGCTCTTTCAGTGGCAGGTTCCTCACTATTATGCAATGAAGGAGAACCCTTCTGTACTTGTGGTGGCCAAATGTGGGCTTCATTTTGATTCAACTGGATTTTTCTCCATTGTTGATTCTTATAGTGGGAAAGTTCAAAGCTCTGAAAAGCTTTCTCATTCCATTCTTCAAGTTATCCCTTTGCCCATTACGGACCGAGCTGAGCGACGCCTTCATCTTGTAATTGATTCCGATTTTGATGCGCATTTGTATCCAAGAAATGCTGAATCTCTCAATATCTTTCTCCGTGAGATCTCAAATATTTATTGGTACTCAGTGGATTCTGAAAAGGGCATCATAAAAGGTCATGCTATCCAAGGAAACTGCAAATCTGGTGTAAATGATGGACATTGCTTTAATACAAAGGAATTGTGGTCAATCATATTTCCAGCTGAATCTGAGAAGATTGCTACCATTGCAACGAGAAAGAGAAATGAGGTTTGTTTCATTTTCCTTTTTTTTTATTTGATTTGTAATATAATTGATTTAGTGAAGCATTTCATGCCATAATTCCTTACCTTCGCTGTCAAAATTTGATATTTGTATTTTTAAGACTCATATTGGTTAAAAATTTACTACTACTTATTGTAAGTTAATGCAATCTGTGATAGTAATACATGAAGTATCTAATATATCAATCACAAAATATAATGTAGTGCCAATGGGGGACTAAGTGATAGACATGTACTTAACCTTGAGGGTTTTCCATGTGTATACTGAAAGCCTAGGGTTTGTAAATAAAACAGTACTTTTTAAAACAAACTTGTAATTGACATTGACCAGGACATCTTGATGATCAACTGATCAAATTAGATTGTGCGTCATGATGCCAAATGTATGATGTAGATTATTTATAATTTATTTTATTATTTACACTTTTTATTAGGAGATTGAATTCATCATTATTTTTATTTTACGTTAAATGCTTGTTGGTTTGTTAGTCCCTCATTATTTAGTTTTATATTAAGGTGGGATTAGTCCCTCTTTGAATAGCATCTCTACTTAAACTTTTAGATGGACTTTTAATGAATAAAAACTTGAATTTAAAATTTTATTTTAGAAAGAGTCAGTGTAGAGATTCTAGAAGGAATCTTGAAAGGCAAGAATAGAGGAATCTTAGGTGGCAATCCTTAAAAATTTTAGTTATTCTGTTTTGAAAAAAATAAAGATCCTTGGGAAACCTAACTGCTGCCAGGACATTACAAGAGTTTTTATATATAATTTATGTATATCTTGCTTAGAAAATCCAAGCTTTCACCTCCGTTCATCCATCTCAATGGCTTGAGGATTTTAAATCATAATTCTCTAAAATATAATTTCTCCTCTAAATTCAAATATTTTCTGGTTAATTAATTTCAAGTTGAGATTGTTCTCATCTTAATTATTTGATTTGCTCAAATTGAGAGATCTTTTTATTTAGAGAAATTACTTATTTAATTTGGAAATGAGCTAATTTTAATTCCTGACCATACTTTGGTTTGCTAAAATTAAATTTGACTATCGTAATCTGATTAGATAAATTTTTATTTACCAATGATACAATTTACTTTCAATTTCATATTAGTTTAATTTGCGGAATTTGAGATTACTTGAATTATCTCATGATTCAATTTTATAAAACTTCGCATTTATTTGAGGTGATTTCAAATTTAAATTGTTGATCTCTTATTCGCCTATTACATGCGCATCTATCCCGCTGATCTCTTATTCGCCTATTACATGCGCATCTATCCCGCATCATGTTTACTTATATAACTAGGATGTGGTCAACTAACATAGGGTTTAGTCACTTAGATTTTCTATGTTACGGCATTAAACGATGACTGTGAAGTTCCTAATTGCATTTGAAAAAAATGTTTTTCCTCTAAAACATGTGCCATATTGACATTGAAGGTAGTTGACCATTCTTTAAGATGGGGTTCGTGGGAGAAGCAATAAATACTAGCGCTTTAAAGAAAATAAGAGTAAAATGTACTTAGCCAATGCCAAATAAACTGTGATTAGCCAGCGTTCTTAAATTATCATGTTTGTGCAAAATCTCCAGTATATGTTTTTTGTAATTTCTGTGTAGTATTTGATTGTTTGTTATTTGTTTTTCTTTAAGCTGCTTGGAGAACTGTTTGAGCAACAATCTGTTTTCTTGTAGATTGTTCACACACAAGCAAAAGTCATAGCTGATCAAGATGTCATGTACAAGTATATATCCAGAAACCTGCTTTTCGTGGCTACTGTTGCTCCAAAAGCTGCTGGTGAGATAAGTTCTGTGACACCAGAAGAAGCTTGGCTTGTTGCATACCTGATCGATACAGTAACAGGACGCATTTTGCATCGTGTAACTCACCAGGGTGCTCAAGGCCCTGTGAATGCTGTGAGTATTTGGGGACATTTAGTTCTTTGTTTTAGTGATTTCAAGAAGCTTTAGACTAAAGTGTCTTTTTTGTCCTCTGTGCTCTTTTTCTTTGCAAAGGTTGTAAGTGAGAACTGGGTTGTTTATCACTATTTCAATCTGAGAGCGCACAGATATGAGATGTCAGTCATTGAGATCTATGATCAATCTCGGGCTGTGAGTATTTCTTAAATAATTGTAGTTTCCCATGGAGTAGCCAGCTTTGTTAGTATCACTTTATTTCCGAGAAGTTCTAAAGTAAAATTGCTGCTTGCAGGACAACAAAGATATCTTAAAGCTAGTTTTGGGCAAGCATAACTTGACATCTCCTAGCACTTCATATTCTCGGCCAGAAGTGGTGGTGAAATCCCAGTCATACTTTTTTACTCATTCTGTGAAAACAATGATGACAACTATAACAGCAAAGGGCATAACATCTAAACAACTTCTCATTGGAACGATTGGTGATCAGGTTAGTTAAAAAACAGTAAAAATATCTTTTCTTAACATCAGAGAATATAATACCATTCAGTTTTTTTCTTGCTAGGACTGCACACTGCAGTTATATTCTTATCCTTTGTTGAGATGGAAATTCTTGATCCTTCACAAGCATCTTGAAAATTTTGAAATTCTTAAATGTTATAGTTAATGCATTTTTTTACAGGTTTATGCTCTTGATAAACGGTACCTTGATCCTCGACGCACACCTAATCCTACACAAGCAGAAAAGGAGGAGGGTATCATACCTTTATCAGATTCCCTCCCCATCATTCCTCAGGTTTTCTCTTTTTTTTTTCATGATAAGATTTTTGGAGTTTAATTGTTTGAACATTTGAACTTTCTAATGATTTCTTAGACTGAAACCATATATGGTTGCATGTATGCGTGTCCACGTTGTTTTCCTGTCTTGCAATTCCAAATCTAATTGAAATTAAGGGTGTTAATATGGATCGAAGATCGAAAATTGATCAAAAATTGAATCGATTTTAGATTGAGTCGATCTAAATGAGCCGACTAACGAGTCAAAAGTTTGGCTCGGTAATAATTTCGAGCCGATTTTGAGCCGGGGTAGGCTCGCCTCGATCCAGCTCGAAATCGGCTCGAATTAAGATACATTTTTATATTATAATACATATATATAATATATGTATATAATATATATTAAATATAATATATATATATATGTTATAAACTGAGCCGATCTTGAGCCTGATCGAGTTGAGCTTACCCGGCTCGAGATCGGCTCAAAAAAAAAGTTGAGATTTGATTCATTTTCGAGCCGATTCGAAAATGAATCGAAATCAGCGCGAAGTCGATTGGAATCGACTCGAGCCGGCTCGAAGTCGAACCCAATCGAGCTCGAGTCGATTTCGAGTCGATCGAAATGTGATCAATCTGATTTCAAGCCGGTATTGGCTCGGCTCGAAATCGGATCGGTAAGAGCCCTAATTGAAATAACATTGCTCTTGTGTCATGCAATTTGATTATTGACATTGAGCAATAGCAGAATAGGTTGAACTGTGTACATTTGCAACCATGAACAAAACTAACATGCTTATAACAATTAAGTATGCATTGCAAGTGAAAGGAATTAATTTTCAGAGGAAATAGTGTTATCTAATAACTTGATAAGGGAGTTGGATTTAAATGCAAAACTCGTTACATTCGGATTGATAGGATTGAAGACTGAGTTATAGGTTAATCAAATAATCGTGAGGATTTCCTTGTGAGAAAAATTTGCTTTACCAATATATGATAGGGTATTCTGAGTTTTGTATAACTTAATGAAAGAACTGTGGGTGCATTCAAACTATGAAATGATTAACATTCATGAATATTGTCATCGTTAATCCACTATCATTTTTTTTTTCAACATAAGCTTGATATTTGGCCAAATTTTCATGATAATGGCTTGTTAAATATTCTACTAGGACATAAGGGGGGTTGAGTTAAGTGGGATTGCATTACATTGCTTTTGAATGATTGATACGCTCGTGCAAATTGGACTTGAGAAGGCTTCAGTAATAACTTAGCCTGTTACCACTGTTTGTGAAAGTTCATTACAACAATAAAGGCAACAACAATTACAAGAAATCCTTGATCTCGGGATCTGCTACATGGATATCTTTTCTCTATTCAGCTCCATTTAAAACTATGCTATCTATGCACATGAGCAATGTTATCTGTAATGATCATCTCCCTCCCCAAGTCATGTTTTGGTCTTCTTCTTCTTGCTTTCTTTGACATTCACTTGGATCAGCTTGCATCTACATATGAAGACCTCTAGAGGTCGACATGGACTGGCTACATCTTATCCCCTTCTTATTAGCAAGATGTATATCTATTAACTTATGTGAAAGATCATATAGAGTTGTACATTATCTTTTCTGACAACGAAAAAATCTCTTGTTGTTCCACATCTATTGCACAAGCATTGAGTTTTGGTAACGTAAGTGGTTTGGGCATTTACAAAATACCACAGAAGTTACGCTAGTATGGCACAAAAGTTATATTAAGTTGACCTTGTAGCAGAATGTTAGCTATATCCTTTTGCTCTGTATCCTACTGGTCAACTCGACACCCCAGAGTCCACTAAAATGTAGCAGAAATGTTGGATAATTTGGAGTGTTGCAAAAAGTGAACCGGAGGATGTGGCGTGCTGTTTTCATGTTCTGGTCTGGTATAAGAAAAGGCTATGCATGTGATTATAATGTCTGTAGCTGATGAGATGCGCAGGGCATTGCAGACCCAAGAAAGAGTGGCTCACTTTGAGGAAGGCTAGTGAGCATGCTCCCACAAGTGACTTTTATATCCTTAGGCAAGGACAGCCTAGAGATTGAACAACATGGCTTGAAGCAGGGCTCCTTCTTGTTACAGTCACATAGTTATTTCTACAACTATGGGGTTGATAACTACATAGAAAAGGGCATGTATGATAAGAGATTTGTTTGTTACTCTCTTTGCTACTCCTCTTTCTAAGCCAAATAGTTATTTCTTTTCTCTTTCTTGGTAAAACTGGTAGATTGAAAGTTGATAAAAAGATTTGCGTATTTAAACTAAAGAGAGAAGCAAATAATTTAAGCCGACCTGTGAATCGCATAGACTCATTGAAGTTGATAAAAAGCATGCTTCAGTTTTTCTGCAATAGCATCATGTAGCCTCTCACATGCTATTCCAACCTTGCACCAAACTTTAAATGTCACATATTGCTTGTCCTCAAATCCAAAAATATGGTAATTTGAATTCCTTTGAAAGTTATTCATCAGCTACAAACATAAAAGCTGCAATTTACTGGCTTTTTAAGATAATGATATACTCAACTTGAATCTATTTTGCAGTCATATGTGACGCACTCCCTCAAAGTCGAAGGCCTGCGAGGCATTGTAACGATCCCTGCTAAGCTGGAATCAACCACCCTGGTCTTTTCCTACGGCGTTGATCTCTTCTTCACCAGGATTGCGCCGTCGAGGACCTATGATTCTCTCACAGAAGATTTCGGGTACGCCCTTCTGCTCATCACCATTGTTGCCCTTGTAGTTGCTATCTTTGTGACATGGGCGTTGTCAGAGAAGAAGGAACTCAGAGAAAAATGGAAGTAACATCTCCCTGATCTCCACTTCAACTCGAGTTTTGTATTTCAACAGTTATTTGATACTGTTAGTTAATTTAACTGTCATGAACTCTGTATATCTATCATTTCGTAGTGTTATTTAACAGGCAGTCATTTCCACACAATTCATGCTTGTAAGTCTTAGAATTCCTGAAACCAACTCGAGTCATTAGAATGAAGTTATGCATGGTTTAGTACTGCTTTTCCTTTCTTTTTCCACCAGATCCACCATGGCTGAAAGAGCTCAGGAAGCCATGGCCATGAATGAGTCTGCCTAATATGTACTGTGAGACAAGGTGATATTTTGTAACCACCCTTTTATTCAAGGCATCAAATGCATATGAAATTTTTCATGTTTTATATTTGGGCAATTACTAATAGGTCCCTATCATTACTGATAATTATATTTTGGTTCATATTTTTTTTTTGGATGGCAAAGATCTAATCATAAGATTAGGCAAATCATGCATCACTTCTCATATGCTTTCAACCTTTTGTTGGTGCTGCTGGATGCTGTTTTTCTCCACTACAAGGCTTTTGAAGGATCAGGTGGAGGGCATATATGCTGGCTAGCAATAATGTCCTTTCACTAGTTCCTTTCTCTGCCTTTTATTTTTTCCTTGAATTTTTTTATCGATTTTGGTTCGAGTTGAATTACACATTTGATTGGATACAATTTAGATAATAGTGTTATTTAAATGTCAATTTAATCTAGATACTGTATTATTTATGAATATTATTATTTGTTTAGTTGAATATTTAGGGCATGAGTTTTTAAGTTTAAAGTATGTTATTACGGAATTTCATGTTTTTAAAATTTTAATATTTATTTCATTGAGCTTTAGGCTCGTTTGGTTCGTTGTTATCTTGATGTTATGTTATGTAATCTAAATATCATAACATCTAAATGTTATTTTTTGACTAATAATTTTATAATTTAATAGAAAATTATTTGTAGATGTCATTAAATTAAATAATTATTTTCTTTAAATAACATTAAGATAACATCGAACCAAACGCCCTCTTAGTATAATCATCAAATAAATTTTTTTTTTAGTTTTTTATTATTAAAATTTTTGAAATTCCTCTCTTGTGTCCCTTTCGCTCTGTTCAACAATGGAGTTAGTGTGGGGGGTTACTTTCCCCATCTCTCTCTCTCTCGACCTCTCTCGACCCCAGCACTTTTTGTATTTGTTCTTTTGTTGAGAGGAGAGAGGGAGAGGGAGAATAGAAGAAGGAGAGAGAGGGGGGCAGGGGGGAAGCGGGACGACACATTCTTTGCCCCTGCTCCGCCACTCTCGGCCCTTTCTGTTGCCAGCAAGTCGGCTAGAGAGAGGGAAAGGAGGGATGAGGGAGGAGGTAGAATATGAATTTTAAAAATTTTAATAATAAAAAATTTAAAAAAAAAATAAGTGATATTATATTAAAATTCAAAAATTTAGTTGTTACAATTTAAAAAATATACTTCTGTGTGATAATATTTGTTTTAACTCAGAAAGTAGGGCGTGAATTGCCTTAATATTTATCATTCTAGCCACCCCTTAGTATTAATATAAGGGACATTTACATATATATTTTTTAATTTATTTGAATTATATATTAAATTTTTTATTTTTTAATTTTACAATTTAATCTCTTAAATTATTTTAAAATAACATATTTAGGTATTTTTTAAAAATTTTAATTTTTTTTTATTGATTATAATTATTTAGATGTTTATTATTAATAATATGTATATATAAAATATTATAAATATATTTATAAATATACGTATTTTATTAGTTTTTGTTATTAGAAAATTTGAGGGCTGAAATTGTAAAATTAAAAAATAAAAAATTTAATATGTAATTTAAGATGAATTAAGGAGTATGTATATAAATTTGTATTAATATAATTATAACATGGCATGATACATTGCAATGGATTTTGTAAATAAAATAATGTCCCCATAACATGGAATTAATTGTCCATTTTTGCATTGCGGATTTATCAATCTATAATAACATTATTGATTTCAAATTTTTAATTAATAAATAAAATATTTACTATTTTTCAGATGCCAAAAGAGTTTTACAATTTGTTTTAGGCTAGGGATAGCTTTGAGTTGATTTTGAGTAATTTGTGTTTAATTTAAAATTAAAATTTTTGTTTAAAAATTTAATTTGATTCTAACCTATTAAAAAAAATTTAAATTTAAATCTATTTTTAAGTTAAATTATATTCTTTTAAAAAAAGCAGCATTATTCATATTAAAAATATTAAAATATAATATTAGAAATTCAAGTTTAAATTTTATACTAATATTTTTTTATATAAAATATTTTATTATATTTATATATTAAAAAATTTAATTTTTTTTAAATATATATGTATATATATTGAGTTGACTATAAGTTAGAATTAATTTAATTTCAAAAAAGTTAATTTTGGGATGAAAGAAAATTTAATTAATTTTAAATTAAATAAAATATGAACTTATTTTAATTTTTATATAAAATTATCACCTCTGCTTTAGGAGTGGATTTGCTTTGCACTGCACCCTTTTAAGTTATTTTAAAAGTTTATGATATAAATAATATTTAAATATTTTTTCTGATTAGAGTAATTATTATATATATCATATTAAAATCTGATAAAATTGTAAATTTTATATGATATTTTTTAATAAAAATTATGAAATAAGTTATTGATATATTTTAGAATAACGTATCTTATTGTATATAGTTTATAAATCTATAATTTAAATTTTAAATAAAATTTAAAATTTTAGAATTATATTGTAGGATTTATAGTATAAAATTTAATTTTTAGTATTAAAGTAATTTAGTATATAAAATTTAGTATTTTGAATTTAAGTTATAGTTTTTTAAGGTTCATAATTTTGAGTATAGCAAAATTTTATTAAAAATAATGTCGAGCTGAGGGTTTAAAATGTAATGAAATTTTATTAAAAATAATATAGAATTTATAATTTTTAATAAATAAGATATGATCTGCTTAATTATTTTTTTTAATTTAATTTTCAATAATGTTTCTCCACTTTCAGCCATAGAGAATGTAATTACAGAAATTAAGGAGGTGAATTCTGCAAAAAGGCGCAACCGTTGACTGTAGCTAGTCTCACGTGGCCGACAAAACCAAATATATAATGACGAAATTACCCTAATTTCAGTTTCTTCGAAGAGTCGCAATAATTGGGTTACTCACGCGGACTGCAGTGCCAGACACTCCGATGACATTAATTGGTAATACCACCAAAGATGGGGGACATTTATGGTACGACGGCGATTCGCGGTTTATTTGGTGGGCCATTGTGTGTCGGAACGGGGGTGCACGGTTTAATTCATGAAATAAAAACTGTTAATATAAAGGGAAAGTACGGTGGGGTACAATAGTTTGCAAGCCGTATTCGTTTGGTCCTTCGTTTCCTTCATTCTATTTAAATCCCTGAAGTCAATCTCCTTTTTCAAGCTGATTCCTTTTGTTAATTTTTTTTTTATGGAATTTGCACATACACCCCTTTAACTTTTATTCAATTACATATTAAACCTTTTTATTTGTTAATTTTACAATTTATTCCTAAATCTTCTAAAAATAAAAACAAAAGTACTTATGTTCACAAAAATATTTTAAGCAATTTATACATAATTACTATCTAAATAATTATAATTAAAAAATAACAAATTTTGAAAAGGCTTGAAAGTAAATTATAAGATGAAAAAAGAAATTTAATATGTTATTAAAAAAATTAAAAAATATACATGTAAATCTTTTTAATTTTTTAATTATTTTTTCTGCTATATTTTAGAAAAAAATATTCAACTGATCGTTTTTTATTTAAATCTTACGTACTCGATTCGACGAAAGTCTTGATTGGATGATAATTTTGTATTTTATATGATTTAATAGTCACTCAATATTCTTGAGAATCAAAACTTATAAATAAAATCAATTTAATTTATAATTAATATGAA
>JAEMOT010003869.1:770791-791457 GCA_019297695.1 Apostasia ramifera | reverse complement strand
TATATATAAATATATGTATGCATTACTATCAATATCTATTATTTGTCTTTAATATTTCAATTTATATATCATTATAAATAAATTATAACTTATTTATTCAATAGTGCAATTAGATCTGAAGAATTTTGTTAAGCATTTTCTTTACTTTTTAGTTTGACTTGGCCAAAAATAAGTTCATAAGACAATTTTCATTTCCTTTTTTAAATTTTAGTTGTTAATTTCGTTTTAAATAGAGTTTCAAAAACTTATTAGATGTAAATTATGAATTAAATTAAATTCAATTGCAATGTTATATCGAAAGATTTAAATTGGGGTGTGCCACATATATATAAATGTTTTTTTTTTATTTTTAAAGAAAATTTTCATCATATTTTTAATAAAAAAAGTTTTATTTATTAAATAAAAAATAATTTTATTATATTTTATATCTCTAAAATTATTTTTAATTGAGACTTTCCTAACTTTTTTTTTATAAATAGACTCATTTTATTATATTATATATCATAGATGTTACTTTTAATTAATTTGAATTATATTTGAGTGTTGTTGGGCTAATTTAAAATCGATTTAAAATCAACTTCAAATTAAAACTTTATAGATTCAAAAATTTAATGAGCTTCAAATTTCGGTTTTTTTTTTATTAATAAAATTTCGAATATTAATAACACCCCAGAGTTGCCAACACCGGCACTCATCATGTTGAGAGCACGGGCCGATAAAATGCGCCAAACGACAGCTAAAGGGCGACAGCGTGGGGCCCACGTGTCAAATCGGAAGCCCAGAACAGCGGCACCCACGGTAGACCCATGCTCCATCTGCCACGTGGCAAAGCATGAGTAGGGAGGGCGCTGGTCGTTGCGGGTGCGCGACAGTTGCTGCGAAGTGCGTGCGTGCGTGCGTGCGTGCGTGCTGCGCGGCGCACGTGGGGAGGGAGGCCGGCCGGAGTTAATATCTGGCGCGGCGAGGAGACCACCGGCTGAACCGCCGAAGCGCGTGTCGGTGGCCGGTTCGCACGTTTGCGCCGGCCCAGCCGTCGGTCCGGTCTGGCGACGACCGGCCGCAATGACTGGCAGTCCGGCGGATATGAACCGGTCTAGTAAACTCTAGTCTTTTTGTGTTTTAAGTTAAATTTACACACATTTAATTTTTTTAAATTTTTTAATTAATCATTTTTTTTTTAATTTAATTTAAGATCATATTTAAACAAATCTTTTTACATTAATAAAATAACAGAAAGATGATAATTTTTTAACTAATTTAAAATTTAATAAGTATTTTAGATAAAAAATAATATCCAAATTAATCTATTAATTTAAAAAAATTTAAATACTTTAATTAATAATGAAGAATTTATTTTCACATTAATTCAAACAATAGGATCAATTTAAATAATTTAAAAATAATAAAAATTTAGTTACATATAAGTTTAAACAAGAAATGATCCAGTCTTACAGAATAAAAAAAAAATCCAGATTTAATAGGTTATATATCATATAAATTTTCACGATTTTTATAAAATAATATTTGAAGTTCTTCGGTCAAAAATAATGTAAATAAAACATAAATTATCTTTTTTTTTTCTTTTCTCTAAATATATTAGAATTTTGAATATAAAAATATTTTAAACATTTTTTAGTTGCACGATAATAAAATATAATTAAAATAATTAAAAATAAATTATATGAAATATTTAAGCCGAAGCCGGTTTGTAAAATTTAAATGATATTATTTTTTAAAAATTATGAATTCATTGATATATTTTGTACCTTAAAGATTAGTATGATTTTTACCCTTTTTGATATTTTATTTATAATTTAAAAGTGGAATTTAACAAATATAGGCAATAAAAATTGAAATTATATTAAATTTATACAAATTGAAGTTGTTTTCTTAAGATAAAATTTCATGATCAATCATTATATTTAAAATAAAAATATATTATAGAATTGTATATATTGCGTATCAAAATAAATAATTCACATATACTATCAAAAAGAATAAACAATTGTTTTTTTAATTTTTAGTTTTATAAAAAAATAAATATTATTTTTTAGTTGACTATATATATTTTAGTTTTAAATAATATAAACTAATTTGATCATAACGGTAATTTAGCTATTGAAATAATATTTTAGTCAAATCCAGCTAACTTAAATCATATCTTGGCTTTTTCTATAAAAAAAACAGAAAAATCTTCATTAAAAAATGGATTCAAGAGCATGCAGCCAAGAAAAAGAATTAAGAACAGATATTTTTATTTTTTTTTATCACAAAATCAAATGTTATATTCATGCAAGAGCATGCAGCATGGTGATGTGATTGGTGATTTAAAAAATTTGATCTAAATTAAAGAAAATCAAATATATTATCTAATGCATGTTAAAAAATTTTAAAAAAGTAAATAAAATAATGTAAAATATATTAGCTAGGCCTTGAATTATGAATTTATTTTATTTTTCTTAAGTATTAGTATAAAGATATTTTATTTTACGGTAAATATTATTTAAATTTCTGTAATTATTATTCAAGTTTCTAATATTAAATGATAATATAATACATGTTTATAATTTTAAATTTTTTTTATTTGAATTCATAAAATTTAAAAAAAATAATTAAAATTTTGATATTAATATAAATATTTTGATAAATTTTTTTGATTGTTACTATGATTTTTTTTCATAACTTAAATTTATTTTATTTTTCAATTAAAATTTTAAATTTAAAATGATAAAAATATCCTCACATTTCTTTTTAGTATTTTTCTTTGGGGATGGATTGTTGCGATCGTTAGAGGTGAAACACGGTCTATTTGCAGGCATATCATGGCAACACGTAGAGCTTGTGCAACAATCATATAATTGTCCATTGTGCATAGAGTTTATATGATCATCGCAGTCTTACACTATGCAAAGAACCCTGCAATTATTACAGGCCTACTATTCATAAGATCTTTGCGGCAATACGTAGTGGGGGACAATAAGGATGGCCACTCAAATCAAGTGAGAACAATGCTTAAACTAAAATATTTTAAAAATTTAAGAATTGAAATGAAATATTTTTAAAATTATGAAATTTCTATAATATTATCTCATAACTTTAAGAACTTAAATGATATTAATTATTCGAGATGGACATATTTTATATAAAAATTTCATTTATGTTGATTTTTATATAATTTTAATATAATTATTATTCTTCAAATTTATGTCCTAATTTACATAAATATCATCATTTTTATCAATGTTTTCTATTTTTTGAATAAAATCAAGAAAAAAAAACAAACCTAGGAAGGTATGGTTGCAATATATAGAATTTTTGGTGTCTAAGTAGTAAGTGAAAAATTTATTACAAAGTATGAAATTTTTTGGAATCAAACAGGAAGGGGGAAGTGAGGAGCGATTCTACCATAAAACCAAAAAGGCGCCTGTTTTCTTTGCTCTCTCTCTCTCTCTCTCTCTCTCTCTCCTGTTCTTGATCTCAGAGCGTGTGGATGTTCGGCAAATTTTCACAGGGAGCGTGATGTCGCCGCCGCTGGAGCACGACTACATAGGCCTGGCGGAGGTCTCCTCCATGGAGAGCTCGTCCGACGTCGGCGAGCGGCCGGAGAGCCTCCGTCAGACGGAGCTCCGACTGGGCCTGCCGGGATCCGAGTCGCCAGAGCGGAAGGAGAAGCCGGGGTTCACCCTTGACCTGCTGTCGACTAAAGACTTCGCCGTTGGCTCCAAAAGGGGTTTTTCCGGGGCTGTCGAAGGGAGCGGCAAATGGGTATTCTCTGGGAGCAGCGCATCCGAGGTGGAAATGGATAAAGGTAACGCCTTGTTCTCGACGAGGTCCGGTGGCTCCTGCGGCGGTGGCGGCGGCAAGGAAATGGCCGGAAAGGCTATGGTCGTGCAGGAGAAGAAGCAGCAGGGGCCTCCCGCTGCGAAGTAAGTCAAAGAACTCTAGAAGAAGTGTTGCTGATTTCTTTATTATGGTGAATGATTTCATGGGAGATTGGTTTATTTGGTTTTGTTAGCTGGGAGGATGAAAATCTGAAAATGTCTGGCTTGTTGCTTGGAAATTTGATGAAAATGCATTATCAATCATATTGTTGTTACTGTTGTTACTGCTGTTGTTATTTGCATGAGAAGATTATCTTCTAAGACTTAAAGTATCTCTTCGGAAGTATGCAAGCTACGAACTTCTATTTAATCTGTTTTTTTTTTGACAGCTTTCCTCCAATTTTCAAGTTCTTCAGCATTAAATTTGTTGCATTTAAAGATTTCTCAAATTATGATTACTCTGAAAAATCATGTACCGTCTTCTGCCAAGCTTTAGGGCAAACCTAGATCACACATGACCCTCCTCCTGTCAAGCTCCGAACCATGTCCCCTACAGAAGATACCAATAGCTCCGGTGGTGCAAGGGATGCAGTTTTAGATTCCTATAGAAGGGACCGGGCCACTCAAATAGGAGGTGCCCCTCTTTAGTGATATACCTTGATAATGGATTAGATCCATAAAGAAGAGCTCCTCCTATTTGAATGGCCGGATTCTTCTTTTATGAGTGTTAATTAGTCCATATTATTCGGGGCCCGTTTGTTTTGAAGTTAAAAATTAACTTGGTTTAATTTTAACCTGATATATCACATCACACATAAAATTTAATATTAAAAATTAACTTTATTTCACATCCTACACACATTACTAAAATAATAACTAACTTATATCATATCCCTCACATATTCCAACATAATAACTAACTTTATATCACATTCTTCACATATCCTAATATAATAACTAATTTTATATTACATCCCTCACATATCCTAATATAATAATTAATTTTATTTTACATCATTCACGGCTTTCAATAAAAAATATCTCTATTCAAATTTAATTTTAACTTTGTTAAATTTAATCTTACAAACAAACAGACCCTTGATGTTATTTACTGAGCTGCGAGGCCATTTTTTTATTTTATCCTTATACACTATATTTTCTCTTGCCTTATTTGGAAATTGTGATAGTAGTGTTGTTTGAACATAGGGCTCTCTATTACTCAGACAAGCACCTTTTTTATTGGGCTAGGAGAACACCATCTGAGCTATGAGGCTTAGCTACTAAGAATAAAGATCTTTGAGCTGCTTTCTCGATTCATTTTTTGCAATTGGTGCAAACAAATTTTCCACTTTCTTCATATTGTTTTGTATATGCTATGTATATTATTATTTTAATTGTTTTAACTATAACTTACTATAACTTTGTGCATTTTCCTTGCTCACACAAATAGTGTTGCTTTACATAAAGTTGTTGTTGTTGTTCTGTGCAGTTTTTCCTTACTCCTTTCTTTGGTTTGTTATTAGTCAAATTGAAAATTCTTTCTTCCTCGATATTGGGAATGATTTATGATTCTTTCTTTCTTTACTATATCAGATATTAAACATGAATATGCTAATGCGAAAGGGATGTGTAATCCTTGTTAATATGGGCACAGGGCACAAGTTGTAGGGTGGCCGCCAATCCGTAGCTATCGCAAGAACACAATGACCATAAATCCAAACAAAGAAGATTCTGATGGAAAGAATAGGCTCGGGTGCCTTTACGTCAAGGTTGGCATGGATGGAGCCCCTTACCTAAGGAAGATTGACCTCAAGACTTACTTCAGTTATAAAGAGCTCTCATTAGCACTCGAGAAGATGTTTAGTGGATTTACCATTGGTAAACTTTGTTTTCTTCGCCAAGTCCATCCAGTCTCATACACTTTAGTGAATGTCATGTTATTTACTCGATGAATACATCAATTCTATACATACACATTCTAGAGCTTGAAACAATTGATTCCAAATTTGATTAAATTGGACTATCAAATTAATTGAGTTTGATTAAAATTGACTGCTAAATAAATTTGTATATACATCCGATCTTGATCAATCAAAAGTTTCGAAAAACTCCCATCTCTCTGGTGAACCATTTTATTTCAGAGTGTTTAATTCTCTTGACATTAGTGGAGTCCTACATGCTTTTATAAGTGCACAAGATTTATAGGCCCTTGAAAATATGTTCAAGGAGATAAATTTAGTTCTCTATTTACCTGTTTGGACGCCTCATATATGCGTTTCTCTGTTTTTTTTTTAATCGTTTTTTGTTCTTTAGTTAGAACCCACCTCCCTTTTGCCCAATATTGTTAAAGTTTACTTGTCTCAATAATTTGTGGTTTCAGGCCATTGTGGGTCTCAATATCTCCTTGGTAAAGATGGATCGGGCGAAAATCATTTGACAGATATTCTGAATGGTTCAGAATACATGCTTACGTACGAAGACAAGGATGGTGATTGGATGCTTGTTGGTGACGTTCCATGGGAGTAAGTTTACAGTTTACACCCATCTATTTTACTTCATTGTTTATATGGTGGATCATATGGAGATACAATGATTATAAGTGACTATCATTATAATTATTCATTTTTGCATATGGCTTTATAGCTTAGTTCTGCATTTGTTGTTTTCTCTCTTTTAAGAAATCATATTATATAAACTCTAAGAAAGTTACTTTAAGGCTCTGTTTGGTAAGAGGATAAAAAAGATAGTTGGCTGGATTTTTTGACTATTTTTGAAAAATGTGTATCATATGAAATAGAGTGAATTAGTTATATTAAAAATAACATTAAATGTGAAATAAAATTAATAGATTTATTGAGAATTGTATTGGATGTGCAATAAAGTGATTGTTTAAAGATATAAAATAAATTTTAAAGTTTTTTTTAATAAATTTATGATTTTGGTCATGGCTAAAATTAGCTATGAGTTTGGACCTGTTATTAAATAGGGCCTAAGCGTATTCCTTCTTTTCATTTCTCTTAACATAGTAACTGTAAGTATTGCCTACTAGTGTATATTTTACTCGCAATAGACACTATTTCTACAACTATTGATACATGATGTCAAATAGTAATTATTCATCTTTTTTGACATGTGAAAACTTAAAAGTTGTAGTGTGGGACTACTGACCAGTTTTTCCTTTAATTTTTAGAATGTTCATTAATTCATGTCGAAGGCTGCGGATTATGAAGGGCTCTGATGCCATTGGACTCGGTACGTAGTACTAAAAAGCATTTTCTTTTAATTTCAAGAAAAAGCATTTTCTTTTGTTGGATATATGAATGTAACAAAAGATTTATTTTATCTCCTTAAGAACTTTTTTTGGGGTTAATGAACCATGTTAACTTTAAAATGGTCTTGAATTTTCGTTAATCATGTTTGTTCCACTCTTTTGAATTATTCTCAGTAGACCTCACTTTCAGGTCCCTGACATGGCTCAATGTTAATCCTAGTTTATGTGATTCATTTTTAGCTGTTTCGTGGTATAGTTCTAGTAATTTTGTAAGGATGAGATTTGTTTTATTTTGATTGTCATTGAAGCTTGAACTATATCACTAACTTAATCTTTTTGTTGAAAAGGTTAAGTTGTGGACCCTAATCTCATTACTTTTATTTCTTTCTTTTTACAAAAGCGACCTAATTGTTTGGTTTAAGATGAGATATACTTATCCTTTTCTTGTATTTGAGAGACTATTTCTTGAATTTGTATTTGAGTTGATGGGAATTGAACCTCACGCTACAACTCAAATTTCGGGAAATATCTCACACAAATGCAACAAAAATGCAATTGGAAACACAAGCGAAGCATGAAAACTGATGCAAATCATGAAGAATAAATAATGGATATGAACCATAAGGTATGTGAAAAATCTCAATTTAGGAAAAAAATCATATTTGCACTGGGTGAAATTATTTTTCAATATTATTAAAAAACAATAGTCTTCAAAAATAAATTACAAGAGATCACATCGTAACCCTTTCAAACCCTTAGGATAACCTCTAAGATTAGGTTCACATTTGGGAGATGAATGTATCATATTAATAAGGAAACTCGTAACAAATTGAGACTAAGAAAATAAGCTTGGTAGTTTTCCCGTATCATATTGTCTGTTCGATTGGATCTAGTAGTTCGATTTCATCTATCATTTATTCTCTAATAAAAGATACGATCCATTTTATCCTGTTGTGTTCTCCGATACATCTAGTCCTACGCCTACCTGATGGCACTGTGTCTCGTCCACCTTGATGTGCATGCTTGCACACTAAATCGGTACACTCTTAGCTTCAAGATCGTTGCATTGTTGTAACTTATGCCATATGAGATAATGGAGATTGGATCTGGCGAGTTGACTCAAACCCAACTCAGGTTTGGATAATTAGGTTCAGGTTTAAATAGGTCGGGTTTGGATTGTGTCAATTTTGACCCATTTACTCTACTAATATGGCTGTTGTTTTTGGAGTTTCTTTGATTCTTTTGCCTAGTTAGTATCCTAATATTATACGTAGAGGATGTGAATTTTCAATGTGTGTTGTGTTTGTTTTACAGCTCCAAGAGCAAAGGAGAAGAACGAAACTCGAAACTAGCATGAACGCCGTCATCGATCTAACAACGAAAGCGCAAGTAAACCGAATTGAAGCCGAAGAACACGAGGTTATTACTGAGTCTGTAATTGTCGATATATATTGCTACGTCATATGGTTTGTTTCTTATGAACTGCTGCAGTCATGTGTTAGGCAATTGTGTTCCTTCACTTGTGTGCCTGCCATTATTATTCATGCTTGTTAAGATGGTTTATTGTTTCTGTTATGCTGTTTAATCCTACTGTTTCATCAAAATATTTTTCTGTCAGAAAAAAAAAAATTTATTCTTTTTCTCATTTTATCTTTTTTTTTTCTAATCTTGTTTTTTTAACATATATATATATATATATATATATATTACACAAATATTGATATATTATATTATACACACTCTTCCTAATTTTAATTTTATCAGTTTTTTTTTTATTTTTTATATAATGCAGAAGCATCATTCTAATTTATTTAAATAATTTTTATGATATCTAATCAAAGTGATTTTTAGTTTGTCTTTTTTTAATAAAGTTTTAACTTAACATATTATTTATTTGTATTAACAGTTTATTTCTCATATATATTATACATGTCCATAAAAATCTCATTCTATGCTATTTTTTTTTTCAACATAAATGTATTTTTATGCAATTTATTTGTATTTTAAAAATTGTTTCAATTTAGTCTGTACTTTTAAAATGTGATATTCTTGGAGATTCAATAGATATAAATTTAAATGTGTAGACTTATGAAATGAGATTTAATCACAGGTTTATATAAAAAAAAAATTATTCTCATGACATTAGCAAATCTTTTCATAGAGAAACGCCAAGATTTATATTATTTTGTGAGATTAATTTTAATTTGTCCATATTCCAATCAAGTGCAATATTGATAATGAAAGAAAATATTACATATCAAACCTTAAAGTTTCTCTCTCTCTTGTTTATATAAATATAAATATAAAAATAAAAATATATATAACTTTTGTAAGTTAATAGATTGACAAGTATTGATTTAAGAGTCTAATCACTAAATTATTTTTTGAATTGATTCAATAATTATATTTATAATTTTTTATGTAATATTTTGTGATTTAAATATAAAAATATTATTTATTTTAATTTTAAAAAATTACGTGACTTAAATATTTTTTAAAAAGTCATTCATCCCAATATTATTCTGACTCAATTATGCTTAACTGCGGAGTATTCCAACATTAGTTTTATAATTTTATCACAAAAGATATTTTTATAATTTGAGATCACGTTATATGCTTATACAATTTAAAATTTGAGAATTTATTTTTATGCTTCTCTCACCATAGAAGTCAACACTTTATTAAAATTCTCTTTATGTTTTATATGTAAATAATACAATTTGCCTGTCTACTCTGTCAGTTGCCATTTTCTTGTTGGGTGTCATGCTTGTAATTATCCATGATAAAAACAAATCTAATTCATTTACAAGCCTGGAGAAGAATCTAAAAATATGAAAACTTTTAGACTGGCTCAGCCAGAAAGCCATCAAGAAGAATCCCACAGTGTCAACTCTTCACCAAAGAAAACACTACTGACTAATGTATATGTATGCAAGATAACTAAAGAAGACTATTTCATCATATCCTAATTTGTCCCTAGATCTGTCTACCCATATCCTCAAACTATGAATTAGGAGCAGATATCTTCACATATACCATCTGGGTGTATCCATTAAAAACCGAGGCGTCAAGTCCGGTTAAGCCAAGTCTTTTGAAAAGAGAATACTGACCATCTTCGACTATAGGACTCGATGTGCGAGCTGGGTCGTACCTGGTTTGATGAGTTAGAGAGGGTCCTGCAACTGGAGGAAGCTCCCAGTATGCGTCGAGTAAAGATTCCACAAATCTGCTGTTCTTAAAATGTTCCACATAAGAAATTGCCTTGTTGCTGTGATTGAAATCATCGCACATCTCTCCTCGAACGCCCCACCAATGCTCTCTGTTACCGCATAGCTCTTCTATGTCAACGGCCTTCTCCCACATCTTTCTTCTTCTTTTTCTTATTCTTGCTTCATCTCCATCTCGAAAGCAGCTATGTCCCCCGCCTGAGAAGATAGATGAAAATGTTATACAAAATGTAATATAAAGTAAAAGAAAATTCGAGTCCAGATGAGACTACAGTTCACTACATTTTCTCTTTAGAATATATAAATCTCATGGTGTGGAAAATGATAACTTCGAAAGCATAACGCATGATGACACACCTGATAACGTAATCATCTATGTTGCTTTGTTTCAGAATCTTCTTAAGAGAGCATTGGTTCGATGATATTGTGATGTTATATAATATTATTTAGAGAGCATTTGGTTTAATATTATCTTCATGTTATGTAATCTACATATTACATCTAGATGTCATCTTTTAAGTGCTAATTTCATAATTTTTTAAAAGATTATCTATAAATGTCATTAAACTAAATAACTGTTTTCTTTAAATAACATGACATAATACCAAAATAACCAAATGCCTCTTAGAGAAATTGATTGTATGGTTTGATAATATATTTAGATAACAATACAAAATACTTTTTGTCACATTAAAATGACATTTAGATGTCATTCAAAATTGGATAAATAAGTGACAGTGAAGAGGTGACGTTGCATTAATTTTCTATTGTTATCTTATAATATAATCACATTGAATTAAATAAACAATAAATAAACAATTATTTACAGATAACATATACATTAACATAATACTGTTTAAATAACAAGAGCATTGAGCTAAATGCTCCCAAGTAACAAAATAACATTGAAGAGTGGCTAAACTGAATATACTTCGCATGCAAACAAAGGATTTAAACCTTCCATATCAGCTAACACTGACAAGTAAACTATCCATAAAATTAGTGTAGTTCAGATGCAAATGTTAAGAAAGATGAGTAGGCATTCTAAAGTGAACCATATTAGACATGATTATATCAAAGAAGTGGGTAGGCATGACAACTATAGAGTATAAGATGGAGAGGACGCTCAAGGTGGCTAGCCATGTCGATTAGACATGACCATGGTCCACTCGCACTAACAGAGAATGTCATTTCAAATAGAGCGGAAAGGAGAAAAGAGATCCATGCAGCCTACCTAAGCCAACTGGGGATAAATGATTTGTAGCTGGTATATATCCACCATATGAATATAAAGTAACAGCTCTATAATGAGTCAGGTGGTGAGTGAAGCAGGCAATGAGTTATTCTACACAAGAATCTTGAACCGATTAAAGCCCAATCGCTTAAAGCTATTAGGAAAGACCGCAAGTTACTTTCATACTGCATCAATGCCATTACGTAGAAGGATCAATGGACACGGCTGAACAGGGAATTGCAGAACTCAAGAATCAAGATCTAGCTTTGATAACAAGCCAACTACAATATAGACCCTGAAAACGCAAGTTATTAGAAAAGTCTTTTAACATTTCGGAAAAACATAAAGCCTCAACATCACAGCTTACACAATCCTACAAACACATTTTTTCTTCAAAGATAAAGACAGGATAGCAAATTAAGAGTATTTGAAAGATCAACGACCATGGACCAAAGCAATGTAATAAAAAAGGAGGTTACATTTTTTACGTTTTAAAGAAAGCATGAGGAAACAAAAGCTAAAGATAATTGTTAGCAGGTCCATTGATGTCAATGAACATAGGACAGACTAATTATTTAAGTGGTATGTTATGAAGGATTGAAAGAAATTGAATATTAAAGCGTCAAAAAGGGGAGACCCAGCCACTGATGAAGATATCTGAGTCCTACAGAAGATTTCTTGCCGTCATCGTGCGTATGTTGGTTATGCAATCATAGATCAGATCTACTCAAACTCAAAATCTAAATATGGGATGACGCAATTCTATAAAACATTTTCAGTTTGGTTTCTTTGGAAGCTCGCCTCAATTTTCATAGCAGGCATGGTTTTACAGAGAAGCCAAAGCAAATCAGGCTTCAGACTAGAGAACGTCATTTTATTGTATCAAGGTTACTTGAAGTTATGGAACAATTCCGGCGTAGATGAGAACGGCATGAACTAGAAGAACATTCAAGGGCAAACAATATTTGCAACATGGATTTTTAACAAAGGAATGAGTCATTTCATTTGATCAATTAGCCACCACAATGAGATGGAAGAGGCAAAGGAAAGAGAGATGAGGTGAAGGCTGAGACCAAGAAGCAAATCATTCAAAGGTTTAAAAAAGAGTACAATGATAGTTTAGAACATTGACCACCTGAGTGTTTCACCCCAACAGATCTCTAACAATTTTGGCCCAGCTAAACATGAGTTTAACTGAGCTAGCTGCTCAAACGCAAACAGACCAAGCTCAAAAAGATTTAGTTCATAGGGAATAGAGTTTATTTTACTGAGCCTTGAATATTCTTCCCTAGTTAATAGCCCCCACACAACCAGAAGAGACAAAAACAATTAAACAAAGAGTGCATATGTATTACCACAAAAAACTGACTACATAGTGTAAAAAATGAATAAACTGGTGCTTCTTTAAAAGCCAATAATGAGACCATTCGCTCTTTTGCAATAAAAGTTGCCTATTACCTTGCCCATTTGGCTTTTATTGATTTGAAAAAAGCTTATAATAAAGTCTCAAGAGAAGTACTTTGGAGAGTTTTAGAAAAGAAAGGGATTTGCACTACTTATATTCAAGTTATTAAAGACATGTATAAAGGAGCTGTTACCTGTGTTTGGACACAAGGAGGTTTGACTAAGGATTTTTTTATTACAGTTGGACTACACCAAGGCTCGGCTTTAAGTTCGTATCTTTTTGCTTTGATTATGAAAGTCATGACTGGACATATGCAAGATGAAGTGCCTTGGTGTATGCTCTTCGCAGATGATATTGTCCTTGTTAAGAAAACTAAAGAGGGAGCTAAAGCGAAACTCGAGCTTTGGAGGAATACTCTAGAATCTAAATATTTTCATCTCAGTAGATCAAAAACTGAATATATGAAGTGCACATTTAGTCAAGAAAAAAATACTTACATTGGAGATGTGACAATTGGTGATCAAATTGTCAAGAAGAGTGAGCGCTTTATATACCTTAGATCAATCATACAAAATAATAGTTAAAAAGATAATGACATTATTAACATGATTCAAGCAGAATGGGTAAAATGAAGAAATATTTTTGGTGTGTTGTACGATAGAAAAATCCCATCCAGAATCAAGGAGAAATTTTATAAAACTGTAGTAAGACCAGCGATGATATATAGTGTTGAATGCTGGCCTACAAAAAGAAAACATATAAATAAAATAAATGTTGCAGAAATGAGTATGCTAAGGTGGATGTGTGTATATACACGAAAGGATAGAATGAAAAATGAATATATCCGAAAGAAAGTTGGTGTTGCAGCAATTGAGGATAAACTTAGAGAAAGTCGGCTTAGATGGTTTGGACATATAAATCGTAGGCAGATTAAAGCTTCAGTTAGAAAAATTGAGTATTGGATTTTGCTAATATACAAAGAGGAAGAAGGAGACCAAAGAAGACATGACAAGAAACTATAAGAAATGATCTTAGTTACTTAAATTTAGATAAGAATTTGGTAACTGATAAAACGCAATGGAAACAAAGGATTCATATAGCCGACCCCACCTAGTGGGATTAAGGCTTGGTTGTTGCTGTTGTTGTTGTAGTATTACCTTGAGTTCATGGAATTTGCAGCACTGGTCTAGCCTATTATAAATTCTTGCAACAGAAAAACATAGAATAAGTTTCTCAAGAAATTTTTTTGATATTGAATGTCTTGAGAATAAAAGGAAAAAAACCGATTAAAACATTTCTCTAAACCCATACTTTTTCTGTTTATGCAGCTTGTTTTTGCTTCAATAAAATTAGGGTTTGAATGAATTGCATTTTTCGAAACATGCATGGATGATTTGGGTTGCTGTCAAAATAAGAAAAAGAAAATGACATAAATAAAATGTATACGTAAACATGAATTAATAGGGGCTGAACAATTTCTTTCTTTCTGGAAATGTTTGTGTATGTTGGTTCTTGCAAAGTTCAAAATGTCTATTAGAATGAAGTTTTAACTCATCTGTTATTGGTCATGGTGACAAATTCCAGTTTTTATGTAAGTGGCATTATTGTTTCATTGTTATGTGGCAAAATATTCATACAATTAGTGTAGTTGAAATACTCAAGTAGATAACCAATCACATTAGAGTGAATCTTGTTCGGCATTGTAAGACAATAAGAGAGAGATGGTGGGTGTGATCATCATATAAGATTCGAGGGATATTTCAAGTGGTTTGGCATGTCAATTGTTGACCTATACCGGCTACCCTTATGCATAAATGTGATGGGTTCTAAGCCATGACAGTAAAGGAGAGTGAAATTCCAAAAGTAATCATTAAAAAAAAATCCAAAAATGATCTTTCAAAAATATTCAAAAAATGACTCGTGATTTGGTTATTACATATGACCTTGACTCCACTTTCACTTGTAGTGACCAATAGGTAGAGCTGAATGGAGAAGAAAAACTTATGCAGCCAGCTTCAGTTGGTTTAGGATTTACGGTTTGCTGTTCTTCTTGTTGTTTATTTTGAACAGTTTCTAATTTGCATAGCTTTCCATTACATAATTTCTATTAGCATGGTTGACATTTTGGATAACATGCTCCTAACAATTTTCAGTAACATGTTTCTTTTGGTCATATTTTACTATATTTCACTAGATCTGGTTTACATAAGTGGCACTACCTTAGGACTGGTTTAGGACAGCTTTTTGGACAGTTTTCTGTGATAACAGCTACAGAAGAAAGCTGCTTCCCTTTTTTTGTCCACGGCTTTGGCAGAAAGCTGTTTTTATAGTGTAATATAGCTGTGTTGTACCCCACAGATGTTTTATCAAACTGATTATTTATGAAAATAGTAGTGTTGAAAGGCATAGTTGTGACAGGATGCTGTCGGCTCAACTTTGACATTTGAACCAAATTTATCTTATTCTCCTTACCAGTCCATTTGAGGCATCTTATTTATCATATTTGTTAAGCAAGAGATTGGACAACAGTTGTACAATAACCTCATCATACGATTTCCTATTGCAAAATGATATAGTCCAAACAACGAGGAAATAATTGAACTCAATACAACCTTAAATCAACTGAGAAAATATTTTGCATAAAAAGAATGTGGATAAATAAATATAGAATTGAAAATAAGAGATCAAGCATGCTTTGCCAATATAAAAACACAAAAGAGTAACCATTACTATGGTAATACCTATACTTGAAAGGTCCAGGATAGCAAATTTTACAATGGAATTGGTGACGAGGTAAATGGTATGGGTTGCAAAGTGATATTATACGCACCATGCATTTACAACTAAATTGAACATCAACAGATACATAGTAGGGGCATATTAAATATGCAGAAGAGGCAAGAGGATGATGAGGAGACATATGATGCCAAAACTTATATGGTTAAAGTGTTCAAAAAGGTTTAGCTCAACTAAATTTAACACCAAGAGTAGCTTTAAAAAATATAGAAAGATCCACATAACTAAGCTCAGATATGTGAAAAAATGACGAGCAACAACTTTCTCTGCAAACCATACGATTGATTATCCACACCTAACATCTTTTCTCTAATTGTTTAGGCTATATTTCCTTACACGAAAAGTTTCTGATCACATTTAGATATCCGAATGCTATACCTCATGAAGAGTTGCTCCAATTTTCAAGCACTAAAGAAAGATTTAGTTTTCCCCACATTTTTTCAACAAAAAAAACTAAAACAAGCAAAAACAATAGCACATAGTAGGAATAGTGACTTTTCAAACAAAAAGAAAGAACACTTTGTGAGATTATGAACAAATTCTGAAACATAGGACAAGAAGCTTGCAACTAAACATTATGCTTATGAAAGAAAGCAGGCCTTTGCCTGTTTTAGCATACAAATGTATTTCTCATTTGCATGCTTTTCTAACAGCAGCTAAAGTTTGAATTCCATCTAACATTCCTGAAAGGTAATCCCATCTGACATTCAGCCACTTGTCCAAAACAAAAATTATTAAAAAAAACTATTAAGATAAAAATTATTCAAAAGATGATGATAGGAAAGTATGGTTATATCCTTTATAAAACAGAAAATGATAGCTGTTAGTTAGGACAAAGGTGCTTGCAAGAGTCCACATAGAAGGAAGTACGATGCTGCGAGACAGAAAAAAAATGATGGCTACAAATATGTACAGACCTCTAATATAAAACTGGTCGCATATCTGTCTTAAGGAATAATGATCTCCAGTCCCAGTATCATAGTTGTCCTCGAATATAAGATGTTGAAATCCAACCTTTAGTGCTTGATTCACTCTAACAAATCAAATAGAGAAGCTAAAAGTTATAAGGTTGCATATCTTTTTTTTTTTTTTGAAAAATTACAAGCTTGCATATCTGGTAGTACAATAAATACTTCGTCAAATGATTTTAAAGCCCTATATTTTGATAAGGATGCCATAGCTACAAAATCAATAATGGCAAATGGTTTGTTAAGCGGTGATATCCCCTCCTAATAAGGAAGTTCTACAAAACAGAGAAATGAACTTCCAAGAATCTTAAAAGAGGCAACTTCAAACATTAGGGATCAAAAATACATGGCAGCGCAACTTGAAGGACATGCGATTGGTACTTCCCATTTAGGATAGGACCAAATAATTTCCAGCTAGTCCAGTGCTAGCTCTTCCAACTTAATTCCACTAAAATGGAGATGCAATGGTAAGTTGCAAAATCACCAACCATTGATCGATGACAGGGGTTATCTTATAGTTCTTATCAATGTTGATGATAACTAAGATACTTGTATATTGATGATATTAACATTAATAATTGATGACCTTGTTTCATATAGAGAGCAAAAAATTCTTGTTATCAAAAAAAAAAAATCTTAAACTTCTAGCATTTGTACCTTTTCAATTGATTCTGATGATCATCAAAGAAAACAAGCACCTGACTGACATCCAAAACTCCATGCTTCTCTAAAACTTTCCCCCAGTTGATGCGACCAAAGTCTATGAAGTCTTTCCCAGCAAAATATGTGCAATTACCATCAACATAAGCTGGACCCTTCTTTAAATATTTTTCTGGATGGCGAGGAGATAGTGAGATGATCGGTGTTTCTGGCATTGCTTGACGAAGAACCCAGGTAGAATGTCCTTTGAAAGCCCCACTCTCCACCATCAGAACTGGTTTTAGCCACCGAGCCATGAACCAAAGCCCAAAGCTATGATCAAATCCCATTCCATACATGTTGTTTTTGATTGGTCGAGTCTCATATATTGGCACAAAATCTTCCAATCCCTTGAGTAAATCCTTTGGTCCCCATTCCACCGTTTTACCATGTTTCGATCTACCTTTTCGAGAGAAACAACAGTTAGAAGTTCATAAATTTGAAACCGTCACTATCGTGTACATACAGTAGCAAATAACAATACAGGAAAACATTATAGAAGTTGTCATTAAACCTCCAAAGCTAGAATTAGGCATTTGGAAGACGGTAGACCAAAATAAACCTTTAACTCTCTAGGAAGCCAGCAATTGATGGCCAACAACCGATGGAGGAGAAGGGAGGGAAAGTGGCCAGGTTTATAGCTCAACTTGAAATTAGAGGAACCCTATTGGTAGCAATGAGAAGGGTGGGAGATCAATCTCCCATTTGGCTAGGGCTGGTCAAATGGGGGGTGATTATGAAATCTCCAGTTAAAGGGAATGATCCAAATCAAAAAGAAGTGGAGAGGAAGAATCTTTAGCCTTAACTCAAGTGCACAATGAGGAGAGGCCTCCATCATCATCAGCTATGAGGATGGGTGGATTTGTTTTACTGCCACAAAAAAGCAAAGCAATGGAGCCACAACCTAGTATGGATCTCAATAAAAATTAGATAAGAAACATGAGCTTTATTTTTGGGAGAATGAAGAGCAACGTACATCCTTGAAGGATCCTAGCTAGGTGGAAATTCCAAAAGAGGCCAAGAGCCAAGTTGGGACAATTATTGAGAGCTCAGAACTGAAAGAATATGAAACCTTGATGGAGGTGGATCTAAAAGCTGTCCTAGATGAAAGCATTTGAACACCAAGAAAAAATGGCCATCTCAAGTAGAAGGTATGTTTCTTCCCATATCCAAGCAGTCTCAAGTGGAGCTGTTAGTAGTAGTAATAGGTTACCTGATGTTGAAATGATACACACACACATATGTATACACTCCAAGTCATACTCAAGAGCCTTTCTCAGTAAGGCATGAGAGTAATCAAGGACAACATCATCAGCAAGTTCCAGCCATACAAGAGACAAGCTCAAGGCAAACCCATGAGCTAGTCCTAGGATGCCCGAGAGCAACCACAGGTGCACAGCAGACCAAGAGAGGATGCTAAGGGAGATATTATCTAACCTTGTCATCAAACCAAACAATCAATTTCTCCAAATAACATAACACCACAATAGCATTGAACCAAATGCTTCATTAATCTAATTGTCCTAGTCCACATTTCAAAAAAAAACCTCTAAAAGCTAGAGAATGTGGGTCTCGAACAATATAAATAAGGAAAATCGAATATAATAAAAGAACAAATCCTTGAGAAAGTGAGAAACTAATCTATTCTCTTGGATCACAAAAACCCACCCAAGTTTAACAAAAAGCAGGAATCTTACACCAGGGCACGCCGAGGATGCCAAAATCTGAGACGATACCATCCATACTCCCCCCGAAAACTCCCATACGAGCGAGAAAGTGGTACGGTCCTTCGCACTCGTAGCGGCGGATGCGGGGCAAATAGAACAGAGCAACGAAGAATATCACCAGAAGAGTAAAGGAGAGGCAGCAGCGGCCGCGAGGCCTCATGCGACAGGAAAACAATCTCGAAATCCGTGCACCGAAAGAACCCCGATTCCTCGTCTTAGACCCATCGCCATCCGTTTCTGCGAATGGGGTTCCGCCACCGCCGCCATCGGCCTCGTCGTCCTTCGGGCTGCGGGGGCTGCTGGGTGGCGCCCTCCTGGAGGAGAGCGCTCTCTCCGACATCGCTTTTGCAGCCGTCTCCGCCGTCGCCGACGACGGTGAGGAATCACGGTGAACACTGGGAACAGGTGAGGTGCGAAGAAGCGTGAGAGAGAGAGAGAGAGAGAGAGAGAACGAGAGAGGGGGGCGAGATTCGTCTTATTTTGTTTAACGGCATATTTCGTTGTCAGCCCGTTAGATTAGCGCAAATTACACTGAGGTGCTTAGGGTGAATTATATTCAGGTATCTTGTGTTAGGACTTCATATTATATAGGTCAATAATTTTAATTTCCATTTAAATTTCTATTAAATACACACCAAATTATCAAAATACCCCTCCACTTTTTATTTTGTTTATCGTCACGCGATAATGATAATTTTTTCTTCAATGATCTCACATCTCCACCTTCTCCAACCTCAAAACCCTATCTTCCTCTTGCTCCTCTGCCTTCTTACATCGTGACTAAGCCCTATAAGAAATCTCGTCTCTTGTCACTTACATCACCCTGCCTTTCTAGCTTCCATTATGGTGTCTCATTCGCTTTCTAGTACTGGCACTTTCACTCTTGATATTCTTACAAGCTTGCAAGTAATAAATAACAAATTAAATAAATCTTGATCTACAAAGTCACTGACACTCCACTAAAGATGCACTATACCTTGAACCTTTTCTGCTTAACTAATATTGGATTTCTCCTATTCTCAAATTAATGTATAAGAAAATATAAAAGGTATCTATCAGCGTTGTAGCATCCCAAAAATATAGATTTGATGTATATTATAAATTAAAATTGTACGTACAAATTTGGTTAATAAGTGATATTTATAATATTTTGAGTCTAAAAAATATAAATTTTTTTTTTGAGTGATACTTATGATTTATTTGATCTCCAAAAAGATCCTACAATATATGAATTATAAAAATAAAATTTAATTATGATTTTTATAAATTTATAATTTATATTGGTAAATTAAAGTCAATTGAAGAAAATAAATTTATTGCAGATTTGGAGATAATTGAAGATTTCGTATGTGTTCAAAAATAATTTAGAATGAATGATATAAGGAATATTGAATATAAAAATAATTTTATTAAAATTAATTTTATTTTAAATAATAAAATAATATTTTTATAATATATTAAAGGGCAAATTTCACTCAGGTCCCTGAGTTTAAGGGTTATTATCACACAGGTCCACGT
>JAEMOT010003869.1:705188-770425 GCA_019297695.1 Apostasia ramifera | reverse complement strand
CCGCCGGCGGTGTCGTGTGGCCGTGCGAGGCTGCCGGAGGCGGCGCTGGCGGCGCGGCTGCCGGATCTGATGAAGAGAGGGAGGGTAAGGGTATAATGGTAATTTTGTATATTTTTTAATAATAAAAAAATAAAAAAAGGACTAGATGATAATTTTTGAAAACCTAAGGATCCGGATGATAGGATTTTAAAAACGTGGACCTGTGTGATAATAATCTATAAACTCAGGGACCTGGGTGAAATTTGCCCTATATTAAAATATTTTTTAATTTCAAAATAACATTTTCTTTTATAAGAAATTTCAAAATAACTGAGGCCGAACGAGGGGCATGAAGGGCTGGTAGTGGTAGGGCACGGCATCGCCTCGTCGTCGAGGTTGTGTGGAGCCGTGGAAGGGGACGAAGGCAGATGATAGGTCACAGGCATTTGTCACGGTGCGGGCTCCGGAAACTAGCTTCGTGATCTTCATTCTCCTCTCTTGAATTTTTGTTTATTGTATTTCTTTCTCAGTTGAATCATCTGATTGCAGTTTCGATTTTGTTGCTTGATCTCTGTAATAGAATATTTTCTTCCTTGACCGATCTGTGCAGATTAGGCCGCCTTTCGAGCACTGGTCCTGCGGTGAATTTTTTCTCTCGTGGATTGGTTTCTTTACCGGTACTGTTACATTTTTTAGTTTCCTTTATGCTTACTATTGAGCAGAAAAATTGGACGACCTAATGTGCTGTTGGATTGTCCGTTGATCTGATCGTTTGAACATCTGGATTGGATGTTTCATTAAAAAAAAAGAAAATAGATTAGAACACGATTTTATGTGGAAAGCCCAATTTGGAGAAAACCACAATCACCTAATGGCAAGAGAGAAATCCACTATAAGATATGGTGCTCCAGGGAGGAATCACATGAGGTTGTTCATAGCTTGGTCAAGAAGAGGAGATAGAAAGAAAAGTGTAGTGCATCTTCTCTGTTGCTTCCTCCAAAGAAGCATCAAGAGAAGATCCCTTAAGTGATTTCCTTGTACTGAATATGGCCCCTTGGAGAAGATTAGGTCTCCAGGAAGTGCACTTCTCCCCCAGCATTGATACTTGCTTCCTCCTTTCAATGTAAGATGAGTGTGAGCCTTGGATGGTTACTGCGGCCTCTTTTTCCAATGAAGCTTGCTTTCTTGGAATGATCTGGTTGCCTCTCGAGATGCTCCAGTCAGGAGGTAGTAAGTTAGTTTTGGGATTTCTTTTGATTTCTTATGGATCACGCTTACCTTGAAAGTCTAGTTAAGGGGCCACAGAGTAGGCATCCTAGGAGTCACATGGAGGAAAATCATGTTGTGACCTTGGCGGAAGAGTGGAGATGTATAGAAATTGTTGTCAAGATGAAAAAAAATGTGGATGTAGGGAAAGTAGATCCGCTTCTCAAGAAGATAGATAGATCATCCGGGGGAATGGGTCCATCCTCATCATTGGGTTGGATGGATAAGGCTCAGACATCATGATAGGGGCGTATCTCAAAAATGAGGAATATGGCCATATCTTTGTATCAGAAGGTGATAATAGGGGTAAATAAAGTAATTATGTATGAGTAGTTTATGATACTACTGTTTATAGATGTATTGGTATCTCAAGGCAGGGCCATCTTCGAGTCTAGATGAGAAGTTTCGACCCATTTGCTTTGAATCAAGTGGTACATGCATTTGAAGTATCATTGTCAGCAAGAGCATCCTTTTTTACCCAAAAAACTTGAGGTGGTGGTTTGGATTGTCCATAAGGGAGATCGCATTGTTTAAGCATTCGGATTAGAGATCTCATAAAATAAAAAATGTTGCTCACACAATTTTACTTGGAAAATTCCAAATTTGGGAAAACTATGTTTGCCTGGAGGAGAGACAACAATTCACTATAAGGCATGTTGCTGTGGAGCTTCTCCTAGTCCAGTGGGGAGCGAGCTTACCTGGGTCCTGGGTTCAAATTTATACCACTACAATTCCCAATTGCGGTAAGAGAAATTATTGTATTTGGAGCAAAGAATAAAAAATAATAATAAGGCACGTTGTTCCTAGGAGGGATTTCAAGTGGTCTTTTATATCTTGATCAGGAGGAGAAACGTGATAAAAGGAAACGTGAAATGTATTCTCTCTTTAGGTTCCTGTAAAGAAGAATTAGGTGCATATCCATCGAGAGCTTTCTTCCAAGTGAAATGTTGCCTTGAATGAAGCTTGCTTCTCCTTTGAAGGCAAAATGGCCATGGGTCTTGGATGGTAACTATAGTTTTATTTTTTCTCTCCCATAATGGCTCTTTTGACCCTCATCTTTTCAACTTAATATTCAAATCTTTCTTTAACCTCTCATTTAGAGGCTCATTGCTAACTTGGAATGATTAAGTTGCCATGTGTATGACTAGGATTAAGGATGTCAATTTTCGCATTGACATAGAGTTGTTTTGTATCTTTGCTCAGTACAACTATATTTTTTTCATTGCTTTATATAGAGCTGAATGTCTATTTGTTTGATAAATGTTATGCTGACTATTAACTACTTAGTGCAACCCTTTATTTTTCTCATCTGGAATTTGAGACTTAACAATAACAACAAACCACAACTTTTATCTCACCAGGTGGGGTCAGCTACATGAATTCTTTATTTTTATTGCACTATATTAGTCAACAAATTCTTATTTAGCTCTAAATCTGTAAGATCATTGCTTATAATTTTTTGTCATGTCTTTTTTCCGTCTCTTTCCCTTTTTACTTAGGCAAGGTCCAATGAGCTAACTTTTCTTATTAGAGCTTCAATCAGCGTACGATTTATATATCAATCATCTAAGCCGACTCTCTATGAGTTTATCCTTAATTGATGCTAGTCTAACTTTCTTGTGGATATACTCATTTTTCATTCTGTTCTTTCGTGTATACCGTCTCATCCAATTTAGCATCATCATTTTTACAATATTTAGTTTATTTGTATGTCTTCTCTTTATAGGACAGTATTCAGCACTATATATTATTGTTGATTTTATTATTATTTAATAAAATTTATTTTTAAGTTTGAGCAAAATTTTTCTATCACACAACACATCAGATGTATATTTTTTTGCTTTATATATTCTGCTTATATTCTGCTAATGACATTTACTATTATTTTGTATGATTTATTTAAAATATCTAAAGCGTTCATTTTTCTTGATAATTTGATTATTACAACACACTCGAGAATAGATAAATAAAATAAGTGACGCAAAGTAAATGAGTCTGTATACACAAAATAATAGAATGAAAAATAAGTACATCCATGAGAAGTTTTAAGTAGCCTCAATTGAGGATAAGTTGAAATAGAGTTATCTTATATGGCTTGAATATATAAATCGTAAGTCGATGGAAGCTTTAGTAAGAAAATTTGAATTATTGAATTTTGCTTATATAATAAGAGGAAGAGGATGACAAAAAAGATATAGCAAAAAACTATAAGGAATAATGTTGTATACTTAAAGTAAAATAATCTTATATACTTGGAGTTAATTGAAGGTTTTTGTTTGATAAAGTGTAATGAAAATAAATGATTCATTTAGTGGATCTCACTTAGTAGGATTAAGGCTTGGGTGTGGTTGCTACTTAACATAGAGCTGAATAGAGAAGAAAATTTATGTACCCTACCTAAGTAGTTCGGTATTAAGGCTTTAGTAGTATTGTTGTTGTTGTACAATCTTTTTTATAAATTATTAGCGACCAGACCTCCTTGTTAAGGATTTACTGTGTAGTGTATTTGAAAAGATTGCTAATAATTTATTATATTAGTATATTTGAGAAGATTGTGATTGATATCATTTATTTGTGGAAGAGCTCCATTAACTATTATGTAGTGCTAGCTGAGAGTAAAGTAGTATGTAAAGGTTTATCTCACAATTTGCTTGATTTTTCTTGGTAAATCTGGGGCTGATGTTGTTCTTCATGCTACTTTGATAACATTGAACTTAGCCATCACTAATATTAGCAAATCAGGCAATATTACTTAGCCCATGCGAATGACATGGTTGTTGTCACTGATTTTCTAGAAGATCCATAGCTATTGGTTTTTGGTAGTGTCATTTCTAGCCAAATATTAAACTGATCTTAATTTATTATTTTAATAGAACAATAGCGAGAATGGATGTTGAACTTCAGGATTGGAATGATGTGTTATGATTAATTTTAGTAATTAATTAATTAAAAAGCAAAGGTTGATTTAATTTAAATAAAAATATGATTTATAAATAAAATAATAGCCAATTTATTTTAAAGAGAGTTGAAATAACTATAGGGAGATTTTTTTTCTAAGGCTTTGAATCTATTCTTGTTATTTGATATTTAATTAATTAATATTGAAGCAAGTTATGACTTTAAGTTTTACTATGTCGGTAAAATGTATGCATGATTTTTACTTACTATAAATTATCTTGTGAGTCACTAATCATCTTTGACTAGCTTAGCATGACTTATATTAACAAGTCATAATCTATTTTCATTTTCATCGCACATACGTTGAAAATGATTGCTTAACAATATAAATTGAATGAAAAAAATAATTTTTTTGAAAATCAAATATGTCATGAAAGTCCATAATGCATATCTAAAAATGTCAAACTATTACCATTAGCTAAATAAAAATAAAGATGTTTTATTAAACATGCCATATAACTTGGAGTTTCTTGTAAAATCTAGGAAAGAAAAGAAGACTTAGCCACGCGTGGACCTGGAGTCCCGCATCTTCAACTTGTCTCCATGCTGCGAGTCGAGTTGAGGCGGTGCTGTGATCTCGAATAGTCATAAGCGAAAAGCGAAAAGGAAAATTATGGTGTGTGTGGCTTTTCCAAGATGCATTGATGAAGTATAATCCCCAATTTAAACAATATGAGTCCCTGTTCAATACTAATTTCCCTTTTAATTGGCATTGGGATTGGGTGGAACAAGCTTGGAACATGATGGAACGACATCAAAAAACAAGCTTATCCCTTGAATCGATGTCCGAGGATGGTTATTCACCTTCCTTTTCGTAACTTTGTGATTTACATTGCATGAAATGAATTGTGGTTGCATACTTGAATTAATATGCCACTCAGATGGTGATATTAACATTTTATAATATCAAATGACTTTGACTTTTCATTTTTTAAAATTGTTTAATTTAAAATATTTATTTCTCTAAAATACTTTCTACCCTCTTTTGCAATTAGCCTGCAAGCATCAAAAATTCAAAATACACTAATAAGTATCATAATGTTAATTATGGTAATTTATATTTTAATAATACATGCTTTAAATCTGTTTTCTTCTCTTTCCCTCTCACTTTCTTACTTTGCACTAGAAACCACTAGTCTGTTAGTTAGGCAGATTTTTTTTAATGAATTTTATGCATAGTTTAACCAAAGTAGGATTATAAACTTTTTAATTACATGCTATTATTAATCATTCTTATAATTCATGATGTTGATCTATTAGGAGTATCGAATAAAATGACAATTCTGAGTCCTTTTTTTTGCTTTCATTTTGACATAAAATATATAAAAATTCCAGGCTTTCTTTTGTGGTAGGAAGTTTTGCTTTGTTCATATGATGGGTGGGAAGAATGGTAAACAAAATTCACCGGACAAAAGCAAGAAGCAGAAAGTAGTCCTGCCAGTTTGGAGGTCAATCTCGACAGAATCTGGTACTAGTTAAAAGATGTATTTGCAATATTCTTGCCTTTAGGTTTTTATTAATTAGCTCTTGAATGTTTGATTCCATGTTGTTCTAGGTTCTTTCATTGCTAATATTGTATTTCTACTTTATAGTCTACAAAATTTAATGACACTCTGATCTATAAGAAATTGTTATATCTTGATTTCCATTTTCATACATTTAAGATCTAGATTTTTTCTAGTGACACTTTTCTCAGAACTAACTTTTTACCATCAAAATTGATTTTTTGTTGAGGCTAGACTTTGTCTAATAAAGAGTAGTATACTTTGCCTACATGTATGTATTACTTGAATTAATATAACTACCACTAACAATTAGCATGTAGTTGATTCTAACTTTGAAAGATGTTGTGGAGTTCTCATAACCCAGCGGGGAAGGAAGGAAGTCAAGGAACTTTCCTGAGTGTCAGGGTGGTCTCAGGTTCGAACTACATTACCTTCACAATTTTTAAGTGAGGTGAGGGATATTGTGGTGTCTAAGAGTAAAATAAATAAAAAAATTTAAAGATGTCTGTGTAACTCCCTTACGACATAATTGATTTGTAGGGTGAATATCCAAAACGTCATACTTTAACTTATACTTTAACTTATTGTTTGCCAACAAGCCATGCATTGTCACAACTTTGTATTTTAGCAATTCTTTGAGACCATTGTAGGCGTAGTAAATATTCAAGTTTGCAGGATTTAAAGACATTCAAATTTTCCTCATTTGTTATTCTTTGAAAAGGCAACGGATTTACTTTTCAAAAAAAAAGAACTTTTCAAAAAAAAAGGCAACGGATTTCTCACGCGTCGTAGAATGTTTAGTTTAAAATTATTTTTTATTGTATGCTGCCACAGTGATTACTGCATACTGAAAGCTTCTGTAGGTAAGTTAAATCTTTATGAAGTGAAGGTATGTCAAATTCATATCAAAAGTTAGTAATGCTCCAGCTTGTGTTAGCTTTGATTGGCTATTAATTTCTGTTATTGCATGTGCCAGATTTAAAGGTCTCCTTTTACCTTTGTGCATTTCAATATCTTTTTAGTGTCTTCTTATTATTGGCAGTATATATTTGTTGTAGAATGCTAATCGAATGTTGAATATCTGTTATTGCATGTGTCAGTTTTAAAGGTCTTCTGTTACATTTGCGCATTTCAATATCTTTTTGGTGCCTTCTTATTGTTGGTAATCTATATTGTTGTAGAATGCATGACGAATGTTGAAGATACAGTTCACTGCATAAATCTGCACTTTTGTTTGATTTGTTTTGACTGTCCTATTACCTTCTGCAGATGTGGATTGCAAGAGTGAGCCTAAACCTGTTGAAGGATACATGATCACTCCTATTGCCGTCAAAACTGAACTTGTTTCTGAAATGTGTGAATATTACTATTACTGAGACCAATAATGCCATAGATCTGGTGGAAGTTATAACTTTGTGTTTTAGGTCTAATGAAGATTCTCGGATAGCCAATGATGCTAATGACGCTGGAAAATTATCAATTTCTATTCAGGTACATTTTGAGAAATTGTTATGCTTGAATGGATACTATTCAAATTGTATGTTAAATTTATTTGTTATATGACATGTGTACATGTCTCGATCAAGAAATAAATCACATGAGAAATACAAATCACATGGAAAACAAATCTATTATATACTTTGAATAGTACAATTTGCATACACAATAATTATTCATATATTTTCCATTCAATAATTGTACTTTTGCATAAATCTTAACCCTTTCACATTTAAATCTTGAATGTACTGAGCTATATTCCATGTATTCAGCACATGACATGGAATTTAACCATGTAATTACTAAAAAACAAGTTCTTTCACTAACATGAATTAGAACTACAAGAGAACATCAAATACATGAGGATTTCATGATGGAATTACAAGATTTCAATGAGGAAACAAGTAGGGAAGAAGAATAAGAATCCTAAAAGTAGCTAGTTTTAGGTGTGGGGTTCCTCCAACTACACCCAAAATAAAGGATGGCAACACCTTTACCTTCTCCTAGACTTCAGCTACCTACCTCAACCCATTCTGTAACGTTTTAACCTTCTTGGTCTCAATCGGTTGCATGGCATAGCATTGAGTTGTGGAAGAAGTGCTTCAAATTCTCATGAAGTCATCAAAAATTTCCTTCCTTGGGCATTTCACTGTTATTTTAAGTAAAAAACCTCAACTGGACACATTAGCAACATCAGCAACCAGCCAGGTCATGGGCATTGAAGTTGAAGAATTTTGAAATAGCTACTGCAATTTTGGAATTGCCTAGGTGAATAGTTTGGCCAGGGGACTGACCATATGACTTTCTCAAAAGACTAATGGGCTGTGAAGGGAGAACAATTCGTCCTAGGAGGTGAACAGTTTTGTTAGTAGTGCCAGAATTGTCCAGTTATTAGATGGACTATTTATCATGTTGTTTTTGATCGAATAATAAATTTGATATATTTAATTTAGAATAGTAGCAGAATGGATGTCGAACTTCAAAGATTGAATGGCTAAATTACTTTTAATTTTAAAAATGAAACTAATAATTTAATTAAAATAAGATTAAGATTTATAAATAAAGCAAAATTAATAGATGATTTTTTTAAAAAAATTCAATTTAAAAAGATTTAAAAGGATTAAGATTAAGATTTAAAAATTCAATTTAAAAAGATTTAAAATTAATAGATGAATTTTTTTTACCTACAACTTTAAATTTACTTTTATTATTTGATATTTGATTAATTAATAATGGGATAAATTATAACAGTAAGCCTAACTATATCAATAAAAGATATATAAATCTCCACTTAGTATAGATTATTTCACGACTAATTGTTTTGGATGAATTTAATACCACTAGTATTACAAATCATAATTTATCTTTATTTTCATCACATAAACATTAAAAAATATTTCTTGATAATACGAATCGAATTGAAAAACCTATTCGTATAAATATTAATTTTTTCATGAAAGCCCCCAAAAAATGTCTTTAAATGTCAAACAATTAATATTAACTAAATCAAAAGAAAGATGTTCAATAAAGCATGCCGAACAACATAGAGCTTCATCTAAAATCTTAAAAAAAACAAAACTTAGTCGAGTATGGTGGAGGAGATGCATGTCTTTAAATTATCTTCAATGAATATCATGTGAATCAGGGTGGAAGTCAATGTCAAATGATAGAGGTGAGCGTCGGCTAATGGAGGTGAGGTTTGGTGGGTGTGGGTGTTGGCTAATGCTATCCTCCTATTTTAAGCAGCCAACTTCCAATGCTGATAAGCTTTTTAATTGCTGTGAAAATAGGATTAATGGATTGATTTTGAATAATTCAAATATAATCAAAATTTAAATTCAGATAACCTTGATTTTCTTCTTTTTTATTTATTTTATTGCCTTAAATAGATGCCTTTGGGATGCCCGATATAAAATTCTGCTGCTGATGATCTTGGTTGTTTCTTGCTTAAACGATTAATTAAAATAAGGGCTTGGTGGTTGTTTCTTGATCTGCTGCTTATGATCTCTGCATATGAAAATCTGCCTGTTCAGCTATGCAACTTATTTAATATTGATACAATGTCATCAAATGGAGTATAATGAGGGAGTTTCTTAGATTAATCGTTGATATTACATAAAAGAGTGGTTTTGGTTTCTTGAAAAACGTTTTTGAATTAGTTTGCTTTCTTGCATTGTCTATGTAAGCTCTACATGGTGCTTTCAGTTCAAAAGGCTACAAGTTCCTAATCAGAACTAGAATCTAAATTTGTTAGTTAGAACCAGTTTAAAAGGTTCATACAGCATTACTGTTCACCTTCTTGTTGACATACTTACTCTGAAATTAATAAATCTAACTAGTTATCCTTGGGATGTTGGTGTCCATCCTTTTTCCTTTTTGAATTAGAGGAGCATCTCATCATCTTAGTATCAGCTAGAATCTATGACTTAAACCTGTATGCCAATGTTCCCCTTGACATCTTGTTTAAAACTCAACTTTAGTTTGAACTTGTTTAATGTTAAACATTAGGTTTTCCTATTTTATTTTCTTGTTTTGTCATCCTTTCCCTCTTTCCCTATCCTTTCTCCTCACTCTCTTGGACCTCACTCATGTCTCTCTATCCTTGGTACTCACAGGTACTCAAATCTAATCATCTAAGTTTCTCTCTTTCCCTCCCTCTCATTCCTTTCCTCTCCTCTTCTCTAAGTTCTACTCTCAGTTGAGTATCAATGAAGTAATTTTGTTTCTCTATAAATGTAAACACTTGATGTGCCACAAAGATTGGCTAAGTGACTCAAAATTGAATTATTGTGAATAAATCTAAGTTTGAGTCGAGTTCAAGTTGCCTTACAGTCGCTCTAACTCGATTCGTAGCCAACCTTATTGGTGGGGTCACATGATGGCATGCTTATGGTCCCTTCCATATCCACTTAATGCCAATTGAAGAATCAATAAGGGCTGATTTTATTTGATTGAGAATTGCCAAATTAGTTCGTTGCATATTTGATTTGATTGTAGGTTGATTTGGAAGACAAGATATTCTTCATAATTTCTATTTTTGTATTTTTCTTATTTAGCGTGATTTTAACTGATATTTTATTTTCTACATTTATGTTTTTTGAGATCTCTATATAAAGAATTGCCTTGCATTATAATAGATAAATTTATTAATGATGAATGAAATTTCATATTTGACTGCACGCCTAGATTCGAGTTAAGAGATCGATATCTTAGATAAGGAAGGTTAGGGTTAACCTTAGGTGAGAATTCTTCAATAACCTAGTTATCTTTTTGCTTGAGTGAGAAAAATCATTCTTCCCCAATTCTCTTCCTGTCCACGCTCCACTATCTCATTTCATTGTGCTTTTGTCTTTCCCCCATCAAGGCGCAAGACTGCTTGTCTTGCCCCATCTTGCTTCTCTTTCACCATGTTGCTTGCTTCACTCGACTTCACACAAAGAGGTTAAGGATTTTGCATGAGCCTGTGCAATCACTACCACACTACCGTGCACAACTACCACTCACTGTGCATGTAGTCTCCACTCGATCGTGTGATTTGACATGGTTATTTGGCCTCATCTCCACTTTGCTTTGCACGGTTACTCTCCACCCTTTGCTCACTCTCCCTGGGACTATTCACCCACGCTATTTGCTAGCCATCACCGCTTGTTCGCTCCTCTTATTCGCTTTTCCCGTTGACTCTGCCTGCCAGCTCTGCCTTGCCTACTCAAGGTGGACTCACGAGCTAAGCTAACGCGACCTCACTAGCATGGACTGGAGAGTTTTCGCTTTTGCGAGATTTGCGTCTTTTGAACGGTCGAACTCTTGGGCTAACTACATATTTACTCCAGGTGCTTGAAGCTTCCGGCCTTCTAGAATAACCCGCAGCAGTTAGCTCTCTTTCTATTTGGATTAAGGGACAAATTTTTTTTAATCTAATTGATTATTGAATATTTAATTTTAGTAGAAATTATTTGCTTAATTCATTTATTTGTTTGGCCGTGATTATGTGATCATAAGTTTACTTGAGAGATAATTATTGTTGGATTTATTTGTGAGGTATCTATCCATAATTTTTGAAATCATGAATTTAATTTTTTGAATTTAACTTGATCGGCCTTTGTTTAATTCGATAAAATTTTATTTATAAGATGACTCAACTTAATTTTAAAATAATTTAATTTGCAGGATTTAAAAATATTATTTACAAAATAATTTATTTTAAAAAATATCTTGAGCTTTATTTAAGTAATCCGTCAATTAATATTATTGATTTAAATTATAAAACATAATTTCAGTTCTAGCCTGCATCGCTTATTAATTATTAAGATTTAAATAGAAAAATTAACTTGTTCCTCTCACTCTTTTTAGTGATATTTTATGTTCTTTTAAAACTTCATTCAAGTGCCAGTATGTTTTACTTCCTAATACTTTTAAGAATCACTTGTTGATCTTGTAAAGTTTATGCATATTTCCTATTAGTTTTGGCAAATTTTACATGTTCCTCTTGTGTGTGCGTGTCTATATTTTTTTATGTATTTGTTTAGGAATTGAAAACTTTGCTACTAAAATATTCGTCTCCACCATGTTTTACTTTTTTTCTTTCCTTATTATACGTTTGTGATCGGAGTTATTTATTTTTATTTTGTTTTTGTAGTATAACTTATACAGATATCAAAAAATGTATTCTAGTATTTCATTTGTGCTATGCTTGCACTCCGAAGCTCACATAACTTACTTGCAAGTCATTTTATTCGAAATTTCTTTGTTTTGTTTTAAAATTTTGGCTAAAAAGATCAAATTCCTTTAATTGTTTAAATAGGCATATCTTTCCAATTTGGGTACAAGTGAAATTTATCTTTGCTTGAATTCAAGGAGTCTATCATATTGATTTGCTTTTGGCATCCCAAACTTAAGAGTCGTGAAAAAATGTGTTTCTTTTGTATAGGTATCTGTTGCAACATAATGCATATGCCCATTAAGCCTAGTTGCTAAAATGTCTTGTAACAATTTGTTTCCATAGGATGCTTAGTGATGTTTCATTTTTTGCAGGTAGATGTGCCGTTAATTCGCTTTATAAAAGGAAAAGGGTGAGTTCTCTCTTAGTTTTTATTTTATTTATTTATGTTTATTTCAAGATTTCTAAAATGCATTTTAGTTTTCTTTTAGTCCCATTATTTATGTTTTGACCGTAATGTTTTTCAACAAAATAATTTGCTTTAATGGCTAATTTTTCACTACTATGGTTAAAGGGGGTTGACACAAAGACAAATTGAGGAAGAGATGGGTGTAAAAATTATATTTCCATCAGGAAAGAATGATACTTCTATTGGTAAGGATTTGAAACACAGGAATTATAGGTAGTTGCATGCTCTATATCCTGTTTATGGCATTTGCTCTTTGATATTCTTATGATTGGCACTTTTTTTTGTAAGAATATAAAATCATTCTCAGGCCATAACCTGCATGTTTAAGCTTTTAGGACAATTGGTAACAAAAGTTTAACATGTTATTTGAGCCCGGGATTTTAAGTTCAAGTAAGCCTCTAATTATTTAAGCATAAGGTTGAAAAAACCAAAGACGTGTTGAATTGAATATCCACTCTGCAAAGTAACTTGCAAAGTAGCTTGCATGTGGAGTATGTAAAAAAATATAATTTTTCCTAAGTCATAACCTACAAGCTTAAGCTTTTAGGTCAGTTCGGTTGACATAATTAATTTTAGCTTTGATGCTACGTTAAACTTTGGTTACCAACTGACCTAAAAGCTTAATATTGTAGGCTATGCACATGATTAATTTGTGGGTAAATATCATCCCTATAGTTAGATCGTTCTCATCTCGGTCTTTGAAATTCATTAAAATTTTCAACTTAGTCCCTAAGATCAACGTAAACATTCCATGCTGGTCCTATTAAATAAATTTTGTTACTTTTTCATCATGATTTTGTTAAAACTTATTTTTTTTATTTTAAAAATTTCTATAATGCCATCTTGTCTTCCCCTACTACCCCTCTCTCTCGCGGATTCGCGAGCACGCCATATTTCGTTGAAGGCAATGGGCAGTGGTCTCAAACGGATTGTTGGTGGCAAAGATGGCTAGGTCTCATCCAACCAAATCTTTGTCAACCTCTTATTTGGATCGTCTCCTACATCTCTTTCTCTCATCCGATGAAGGGGATGACTAGATTTGCAAGGGAGGAAGTTAAAAGGGTTCTACAAAAGGGATGATGAAGATTTGTAACGAGGGATCCAATTGTAGTGGCTTGCAAAGATGTGAAGGGATCTCAAAGAGCTATGTCATCTTGGGTGTTCTCATAGCTAGTTGAGATCTGAAGAGGGGGATAAGGAGCTTATGGAGAGCCCATTTCATCTCAATTGCAAAGATGGAGTTTATGGATATGGGTAGTTCCCCTTTTTTTTTTTCTGTTTTAGAAAACGAATTAATTGAATTTTCCTTTTAAGGAAGATAAGCATGTGAGATCGTCCAATGAGACTCAGCCACTTTCATAAGAATAATCTCATCCATCAATGCTTCGAGTAGTTTGCCGGCGGCTTCAAGCTATTCTCTTATAGCCTCGATGATTTGTAGGTGGAGAAAAGCGAAAGAGATAGAGAGAGGGGGAAAATACAAGGTAATTATAAGGGTAAAATTTTCTTTTTAACTTTATTTAATGGTATTTTTGACAGAAGGATCAATTTAATATTATCTTATAAGCTTAGGGACTCAGTTGATAGTCTTCGAAAGTCATGGACTTGTTGGTATTACCCCTTGATCTCAGGGACTTGTATGACATTTACCCTTAATTTTATATCCTTACGGCCCCATTTGTCTAGGAGTTTAAAATTAACCTGGTTTAATTTTAACCAGGCAAATCACATCACACATAAAATTTAATATTAAAAATTAAATTTATTTCACATCCTACACATATTACTAAAATAATAACTAACTTATATCACATCTCTCACATATTCCAACATAATAACTAACTTTATATCACATCCCTCACATATCCCAATATAATAATTAACTTTATTTCACATCATTCACAATTTTCAATAAAAAAATATCTCTATTCAAATTTCATTTTAACCTTCTTAAATTTAACCTTACAAACAAACACACCCTACAAGTTTGGGTACCCTTAAACTTGTTTATACGACATATCTTGTATAGTGTATGTAGTATAAAGATTGTTTTAAAGGCTTTTAGAGATTAGTAGTTTGAAATTTTGATGAAACTAAAGGGATGGTAGTTAATGAAGGTTAGTAGAGCAAAGTGGACTCCCGACATTGTTTCCTACTGCATTTGCAACTTAAGCACAAATTTAGATAAATGCTTTTGGTTAAACTATTGCAACTAGAAGAAATCCCGAGCAATGTACAGTATTCCAACTAGTGCTTTTTTTCACTTATTATTTGTTTGCCACTTTTCTTTTTGTTATGCTTGTTCTGATAATTTTATACATGGTTTCCTGCATTTGTTGTATGTGGTATAGTTATTTCATTTTCATGTATATTTTTCATTTGTGACTATGAGATTAACTAGTTTAGCTTTGTGACAAACTTCTTTTTGCAGTTATTGAAGGCACTTCTAATGAAAATGTAACTAAAGCATCAGAAAAAGTTAGAAACATACTTGAACAGGTCAATAAATCTAATATGTACAATTTTTACTTGCATTCTCTTTGGTACACATTCATTTTTTACTCTATATTTTACCTTATCACATTCATATCAACATAATCATTTATGGTGTGTTACATTTTGTTCATCGTGATTCCATTATTAACCAACATTTGATTCCTAAAATAAATTTGGCCTTTTCATCAAAAAAAAATTGCCCTAGTTTTTGTATTGACTCTGTTTGGTATTAGTATGGTTTTGATTTAGTATAAGTTGTTTTTGGATGGAGAGAGAATTATTTTAAAATAATGATGGAAAGTAACGTTGTTTTAATATTGTGATTTTTATTACTATGAAATATAGTTTATTTTTAATGTTTGAATTTGTATAGAATGTGAAGTAAAGTTGATTTTTAATATTAAAAATTGTGTAAAGTATGAAATAAACATAAAAAATAGTGGGGGTGATTTAGGATGGGTTTGGGGTTTTTTTAGGGCTCTTAGCAAATAAAAGCATATCTTGTTCAAGTCTCCATGATACATTTTATCTCATAATTTTCTTGAGATCTTTTTCTTTTTAAGTTACCTTTAACTTATGACACTCCCATTTAATCCCTCTTTCTTTGGATAATTGAACCGAGGTATCAAAGATTATCACAAAAAGTAGTACTTCTATTATGAAAAATGATTGGTCGTAATCAATGCTATACTATAATTACGAACTTTGTACCACTCTATGAGTGTAGCATAATATGTCATATTGCCAGGAAATAGCATATATAAAGAAATTTCTATTGAATATATGTTGCAGCACATTTAGAACTATTATAAATGTATATGGATTTAATGTAGAACCTTGGTTTGAACTTACTATTACCTTTATGCATCCTCTTTTAAAGCTAACTTTTGGTTTTTCTTTTTTTGTACTAGTCTATAAAATGCTTCAAAATATCAGTTATTTTTTCTTCTCAAGAAAAAGTATTAGTGTATCAAATTTTTTATTCAGTTGAACTCATTTCGGCATTTAGCGATCTCAGTTCTTTTGTTCTTTTGATATTTAATTTTTTTTTGCCAAGTTGCATCTGTTATCATTCCCCACAATTTTTGTGGTCCTTGGAACTTCAATCTCTGAATGTTTTTTTATCCGTTTTATATGACTTTTTCTGTTCGTGAAAGTTGAGTGACTAGGGTTGCAGTTCTGCAAATTTCTGTTGGGTTTGTTGATCCTGAATCTCAACTGTCAATTTGTTATTTTTAGTTTTTCGCATGTAGTTGTGAGTTTATGGATAAAGCTTAAGATAATGAGGTTACTGTCCTCCTTATATTAGTTTCCGGTATTATAAATGTTCAATGTTTGGACATTAGGATTTGCTGAATTCCACAAAGAACTAGCAGAGAGCTCTCAAAGCCAAGCCAATAGCCAATTATCTCAACCTTATCCAACCCACTTCTTTATTTCTTTCTAATGAAAATCTGTCATGTTGGGTGTTTTTGATGAGACATTTTTTAAAGAATGGCTAATTACAGCTTTGAAATAATAAAATGGTAGATGCCTTCATCACTAATCTTGTGTTCTCATCATCTGTCATCATCTTTCAAATCTCAATATTCTTTTTGGACGGCTTCAAGAAATGTTTTTCACTGTTTACTTGCTTTTAGTGCTAGGAGTGGTATCATCTCTAGTTTAGTAGCTTGTGCTCGTATACATTCGTATAAATAACAATGAGTAGGGAATTGTCTTATTTGAGTAGATTGATTTTACAAATTCCCATTTAATTACATCTTCATCTGTTAATTTAGCAAAGGGTTAAGTCAACAAAATATCAGTTGTAGCAGGATATATATATGGTGTGATAGTCTACTATTGAATATTTTGTATGCGCACATTCTTTTTCTTATGATAATACATTTTTTTGACCTGTCGTGAACTGCAGGCAACGAAAAGCCCAAATCTCGATTACTCCCATTTTGTGTCTTTTCCACTTGCAATCCACCCTGAGCTGCTAGAGAAGCTGCAAAAGTTTCAGAATTCTGTATTGGGAGAAGTTGACAATGTATCTGATACTGACCAGGATTGTGAAACTAGTGATAGAGATAATGACACGAAACAAATAGAAGGTTCACATACTGCAGATAATATTGAAGCTCGAAACAGCAATGAACATGCTAGAGTATGCATAGATGCCACTGGTACTAACTTGTCAAGACCTCAATTGTCAGATATGATTTTATTGTTGATTTCTTTTCAACCAGTAAATTATAGGGCCATATCAGGATTTCGTATGTTGTCTGTATCATTGTTATCTAGGTATATGCTTGTTTATCCTATATTACTTATTTCAAAGGAATAAACATTTAACTTCTTGTCAATCTAATTTGTGTTGCAAGAAAGCTCAACTTGGTAACTAGGTCGTACTTAAACACAATGACAATGCAAAATCAAATGCTGAAGCAACCTTACTACAACAAAAACACCACCTCTTCTTTTCAGCTAAATGAATCTCTTTAGCTCTATGTAAAGCATCATTTATGTGTATCTCTTTCGCTTTTTAATACTGTGACTTTGATCTCTCACATTTATGTAGGACTGTAATCAATTGGATTTCGATCAGAGCTTGTGTCAACTCGAGATTGCATTGATGGAACTCTTATCCACTCAAAATAGAGTAGAAACTCAATATATTCTGATCTCAACCTGGATTGAGGCAATTTAAATCGAATTCCATCCATCTCCAGTTTGTTCGAAATAAAATTACTTATGTTCACATAAAATTCTATTTTAACCACATTCTAATATCATCTTTGTCAAGCTCAAGATATTCAAATTCAAAATCAATCAAACAATTTGATTCAAAAATGACAGTGAAGCAATTGACTGAGTTAAGTGACAAAACGTAAGCAAAATAAAATTGTCAATACAGATTGGCATTTATTGGCTGAGATACAACAATTAAACAAGTAATAACCATACATCCCAGTATTACCAAAATTCTTAGTGAAATATTTCAAAAACATTCCTAGTGAAATAAGCAACAGTACTATCTATTTCTCTAATTATTCTCAAACATAACAATAGCAATAACTTAACTTACATAACTAGCAAACTAAAAACAGAATTAAAGCAATAACTAATTGTAGCAGCGCAACTGTTGACTGATTATTGAAAGTGGCATAGCTTGATTCTAAATAACCTGTTTATAGATAAAGAAAAGTGAAAGAATGAATTACACTCTATCGTATGTTAGTATGGTGATAAGAGAATTGGAGAAGTAGAGAACATTGAGAACAAAGAACATTGATATACATCTATACTAAATTTAGTAAAATCTTGACCATCTATTTGAATCAATCAGTTGGAAAAAAAGGTTGTCCTTATACAATGAAGTTCGAACACATGTCATAGGAGGGAAACCTAAGGTTACTATCATTTGGATTGCACCTTCCAAAGTAATATAACAACTAGCTATGTATAAATATGTGTGCTTTTTGTATATATATGTATATTTTCAAATTTGATTCGATCTCGGCTAGCTTAATCAAATCCTATGTTGGCTCAAGATAGCATCAACTAAAATCCCATGCCATAAAGAACCTTTCATTAGTCAATTCACTTTGATCGTGTCAGTTAAGATTCAATTGAAAATCCTATTCAACTTTATATTGAACTTCGATCTTCAAGTGAACTTAACAGCTTTACATTTATGTACAAATGGGCTCTACAATTCAATGATGTACATGACTGAAGCATGTTAAACTTACTTTCTCTTCTTATCTTAAATAGATGTGAAATCCATCCTCCTTATTCTGTCATTTTTAGTGTGGTATATTCTAGTGTGATCGCTTATCTATCTTAGCATCCATATCTCAGCTACACTAATCTTATGGTTAGTTTTACTTTCTAAATAAGTGGAAATAAACCAAATTTGGAACAGCTTATGTGCAAAGTGAATTCAGGCACAAAATAGGATATAGTATTAACATGTCAACTGTCTCAATTTACTTTTATCAAGAAAAATGTGTTTATACATAGTAACCAAATGATGAAAGTATTTACCCATCAGTTGGAATAATGCACAAGGGCTACAAGAAAGGCAAATAAATATTTAGAATGTGTTGAGATAGGAATAGAACAAAATCTGTTAGATGTAATAGTATACTATCTTGGCATATGGTTGTGAACAAATGTCTAAATCTCTTCAGTGCATCAATTTTTATTTGAAATCACTATCATAGGAGAAAGGTAAACTCTTTTCGTGTAAGAAAATCTTCACATCACTGTTTAAATTATAATAAAAATCCTATCTGTTTTTATAAAAAAAAACCCCTTTCTTTTGATAAAAAAATTTTATTTGTGCCTTTGGTAAGGGTAGCTCGATATTTTAACGGACTTGGAATATAATTTCTTCTATGCCTTTCCTCTAAAATATTATGAACGAATAAATCAAAGAAAATGTTGATGAACCAATATATATTATCAAACTTGTATGTACAAATCAGACTCCTACCTAAGTATAATATAATTCATGCTTTGTTAGTTTGGCTTGCACTTTGTACAATTTTATAAATGGAAATATGAGATTCTGTGGTATATGATTTTTGCGGATGATACAACTTTAATTAATAACTTTTGAAGTATTGAATCAAAAGTTGAAATCTTGGAGAAGTACCTTAGAAGTGATGGGATTGAGTAGAAAAAAGAGTACATGCATCGTAGGTTTGGTGATCTTGAAGAAAGAAGTAGCAATGCCATGTTACTAGCTGGGACAATGTTCCTATCATGTGAAAACTTCAATTTCCTCGAGTTTCTTATCTACAATATTAATAGTATAGAAAAGGATGTTAATCACAGAGTCAAAGCAAGATAGCTAAAATAGAGGAATTCTACAAAAGTGTTATATGTTTAAAGATGTCTATCAAGCTCAAGGGAAAGTTTTATGAGATTGTTACCTGAATAGTTATGCTATATAGAAGTGAATGTTGGACAAGTAAGTGACAAAATACCTACTAAGTGTAGTTGAGATGTTGATGTTGAATATATGAGTAGTCATACACATTAAAATGCGTATCAAAGAGAGTGGATATGACACATATAGAGGATAGATTGAGTGATACATGTTAAATAGTTTAGTCATATCAGTGATCTATGGTGGCACTTGTGCATAAATGTGAGGGAATACACTTGCATGCTAGGGGTATGTAAATGAGAGGGAATCATTGACCTATAAGTGCACCTATATAATTATAGAATTATTCCTTGCATGTGCATGCTAGGGGAGCCTTGTTATTTTTGGATGGTACTATCACCTATTTTGCCCATTTTTTTGTTAAACTTATATAGCATCAGTCTTTTCTGTATTATATCAAACACGTCAAAAAGCTCTCTTCTTCTTCTTATTATTATTATTATTATTATTTGATCAAAATCTGTTCTTATTAATATTTGGCTTTCTGTTCAAAATGTTTAATTTTCAAGTCTAAATTGTTACTTTGTTAAGGAGATTTGAATCTTCATCTTCTCTTAGAAAGTAGGCAATGCCACCTTAGCTATTTTTTTACAGTCTTGTTAATCTTGTGCTTTTTGTGAAGTTTTTGACTCCATATTAGAGTTTATCTTTGACTAGAAGCTACCTTTGATATGCAGGATTGGGCATTGACAAGTCTATATTTATTAAGCCCGGAACTTTTCACTTGACTGTTCTTATGTTGAAATTGTGGAATAAGGATAGGGTTGCTAAGGCTACTGAGGTTCTAAAGGTGATTATTTGTTTGTGTTGAACAAAGGATTAGTATTGTAACTATTGTTCCCAGTTTCATTAAACGTGCTTCCTCTTGTATTTCTCAGGGAATTTCTTCACAACTAATGGATGCTCTAGACAACCGACCTATTTTCATAAGGCTAACAGGGCTGGTATAATTTTCTGGTTCAATAAAGATTTTCCATTCTTCCAAGTAGATGCTCTGTCCTCATCCTTTATGCAATTATGCTTATATATGAATCTGTGATGATGTTGAATGGATGTGTTTTCTATTCCAAGATGATCATTCCAAGCTTATTTCTAGTTTTTTCTGAACATATATACGGTTCGGAGGGTTGGGGGTTTACACGTGCTTCCTTTTATTTTGATAAAAGGGAGTTTCATGGATTTGAACCCATGATCTTCGGTTATAAAGGAGCAATCTTTACTATTGCACCATCGCTCTTCCGCAACCCCTTTAATTATTAAATAATTAAATTCTTCTTCAAGTTTATCTAGATCTACTTCATTCTCCTCTGCTTGATTGTTGATCAAACATGCAAAAATCATCTGTGACTATTGTCATGGATCTCATTCTTCGATTTAAAGGTTTCTGAAGTGCAGGACTAGCTGAAATACAAGTCTTAAAGTGCTTTGGTTAAGTGATAGATCCTTCAAGGCAAGTCTAATAATTAAATGGTAGGTTATTCTAGTAAATTTGCATTAAGTTCATTTTTTTAAGGATGACGATTAAATCAATGGCTTGTGAACAAACAATGAAATTGAATTTGGAAGTCCCTATTCAAGCAAGATACTTTCAATAAGCATTTTGCAGGCTTGGAACCGCAAAGAAACTTTATCAAACTTGCGGCTCCATTTGTGTAACATTTCAAGCCAAATTTATCCAATAAGAGGACAGACTTTTGCTCTACTTCACCTGTAGGCTTAGTTTCTATGTTGCATCAGTTCTTTCCCTGTTCTTGGGTGCATCGCTATGTTTTTGAAGGTTGTGTTTTGGCTAGTTTTGCTGGATAATTTGAAGAATAATTATTGTATTTCTCATCTCTTTGTTCCTCAACTGTATTCCAACCCATACACTTTATGTTCATCATTGTTCTTATGTAATTTTATAGTTGTGAACGTTGAACTTGTTGTTCCATTGGTTTATAATTGTTCTTTACTCTGAAGTTATAAGATTCTATTGGATATTTGTAATGTGGCATGTTTTCTTTTTTACTGTCCATGTACTACTATGTGATATGTTCTATCTTTTGTTCGACATAATTTATGTGATTTTAATTTGATTTTTGGACTAAATGCATGAAATACATGTTAAAGCCATTACCTTGATAATCATGAATCTTTTCATTTGCATGTTATATTGCATATAGTTTAGGAAACCTAAGTAGAACTTAGTATAAGTATGTTACCTCATTTTTTCTCAAACCTTAGTTATTTCCCTAGGAATCCCTTTCAACTTAAAAAAGATCTCTAGAAGATCTATTTTCTTAGTGAAAATAGGATAAATGACACTTAGATTCTTATATTTTGACAGTCACTTAAAAATTCTATCAGTAGTCATTATCAAATTGGAAGGTCCCTTTAATTTGAGCCTAAATACAATCGAGTCCCTTACGTTTTCAACTTTACCAAATAGGTCATCTTGTGCAGATAGGTCCTTCCGTCATAGTTGTTAACCCCCCAACATAGAAAGATAATTTTATCCTTGATATAAATTTTTAATCACTTGGAAAATGAGAGGAAGCAATAGGGAAATTTAAGGTTATATCAATGGCAAAACTTGTTAGGGCTTAAAGGCTACTAAAGAAGGATTTATCTGCACATATTTTCAATATAGAAGACTTGTTTGGTTAAGTTGGAAATGCAAGAGACTCAATTACACATAGGCTCAAACTAGAGGGATCTATGTGCTATTTGCTTTAATTGAACTAGCCCAGTAAGAATAGAACATTTTGCTGGCTCTTACTTCTTGCAGGATCTTTATGCCTATATTCTTCTTTTAAACTGTTTTTCTTTTTATAGTAACTTTTAAACTGTTTAAGTAACGAAATGGACATTATTTATCAAAATAAATTCCTCATTTTGTCCACTATCAAAAAAAAAATCCTCATTTTGTCCTACGGTGGCTTGCTATAGATGAGCAATCTTGTTGTGGGCTTGGTAGCAAGTTTAAAGGTAGACTTGATATAATTAATGTGAAGACTTAACCTTTGGTGTCAACTTTTTTTGAGTGTGCAAATTTTGATACTTGAAATCTTGTTTGGGAAATAAAGTCGATAGAAGTTAGACCAGTATTAACTTAGACTCTGGCAAATGCGTTTCTGATTTTAGTGCCAGTCGAATTCCTGTTTCACCTAGTAGGACTTCATTTATGATTTTGCCTCGGGGTGTCCTCAAAGAGGGGAAAATTTAGGGGAAGCCTTGTTATTAACAATAAATTCTTGTCAGATCTGTCATTGATGGATATGGTTGCTGATATTTTTCAAGTGAACTGTAGCCTTGAACTAAACTAGTTTTGTTCTGTATGCAGTTTTAATTTTTTTCCAGTTTAGAAAAGATTAGCACATGATGCTTGAGATGTCTGTAGTTGGAATGACCTGAAATCATTAGCATTCGTCTCCTTTCACATTTTTTTAGTTGTTATGGGAAGTCATTTTTTCACTTAATGCTTTTATGTTTTACTTCTGCAATAAGCTGAAAACAAAATGAATATTTTCAGGCATGCATGAGAGGTTCACCAGCTAAGGCCCAAGTTCTATACGCTCCAGTAGAAGAAGTTGGTGGCGAGGGGCGTATGTTGCGTGCTTGTCGTATCCAGAAACAGATCCTTACATTTTGCTATCCTTAATATTTTCGGAAAAACAACAAATTATAGGAAGCGTACAACTTATTTAGTACTTAAGTTTTCTTGACCTATTATACTGCAGAAGTCATTATTGATGCTTTTGTAGAAGCAGGTCTTGTTCTTCAAAGAGATGCTTGCCAATCTCTGAAGGTTAAGTTTTACTCGCAATGTTAGCCAATTAATTAGTCTAATAAATATCTAAGTATACTATTTTGCATCTTTTCCAAAGCGCTCACTGCACTATATTGAATGCTTGAAAGCTGAACACATGTCAAAACCACTATTAGTATAAAATTTGAAGTATTACATAGCAGAAACACTTATTTGGATTGGTTAGCATTGATCACGTGGAACTATAGAATTGGTTACTCTTGTGTCCAGCTGATACCTGCTCTCAGTTCTGATGCATTCTGTTTCCAAGTTTGGCTAAGTATTGTTCTTGGATGGGGCCTTGGATGCTCTCGGGTCCAGCTTCCTGCTACTGCAAATGTGATTCCAACCTGCTCTCTATTGGGCTTCCTCGCTCTTGAATTTAGTTCCAGATTGCTTCCAGGTTTGGTCTATATTGCTTCTGGGTCTTGTTATGGGTTACTTCTAGGTTTGACTCCTTGCTGCTCTTGGTTCCAGCAAGCTTCAAGGTCTTCTGCTTTCTTGGACTTGGTTTGTTAAATCTATAATTGCCGCCTCTATTCGGAGATCCCAAGGCATCACCAAAGAAGAAAACCTAGGACCGACAACTCAGCACTCCTCACTTGCCCTAGAGCCACTATATAAGGGGTAACTCCTCACTCTCTAGGAGGCAATCAGCTCTTCTCACTATATTCAAGGTACCGAGCATAGAAGAAATCTACCAAGCATCCCTCACCCCTCACCTTTTTCCACAAGGCTTGAAGAACTACTTTCATGTATTATTCCTTCCCATTCTACCATGTTATGTAATCAAGGAGCTAAAGAGCTACCTTTTTTGTATGCCTTCTTCATGCCCAGCTCAAAGATGACTGGCTACTACCAGAGGTTTTTATGTTATTCCCTAGCTGGGTAGGTTTTCTACATAAAAATACCTTGTGTTCACTTTGTTTTATCTTTTTTCTCCTTTCTATTTTTTTGCTTTTCTTTTGCTTTTTAACACTTCATTTTCACTGCTTAAATTGGGTTGTTGTCTCCCCATAGTAGGAGGTCCAATCTGTCGGTTGTAAAAGGATAATTTTTTGTCATTAACATGGTTTATCCTCTGTTGGATCAGTTAGAGCGCCTTTATAGTCTCCTTCAATCCATATTCCTCATGCCTGTGTTGTTGTGCTAACCTACAGCCTTCAAGTCTTTGAGTGCAACCCATTTTTCAACAATGCAAAGTTAGAAGTCGTTCTTCATCACTTTGCATGAATGAGGCTGCATGGTCCTAATGATGTAGCCCACTCTAGCCACTCCGTTACCTTGCACCGATTAATCGAAATTGATTTTCATCTAGGAGGTGGGGGAATTTGCCTGTCTTTAATTGAGATACATAGCCCCTTACAACCATGTGGATTCTAGCAGCTCCAATGATGGTTCAAATTATCAGTTGTAATGTTCAATATCATAATAGCAATGGTCTTAGTTTAATGGATCGGCCTTCAGTGGACCTCTACATTTTGAGCTCTCCAAAAATAATAAAAGATTGTAGCTTCAATACGAAGCCGCTTATTCTGCTTATTAGCGTCGGTCACCTTTGCCATCATCTTCATCTGAACCTTTAACGAAAAAGTTAGTGGAAATAATATTTGGTTCTATGGAGGATGTCTCTTACTCTGTTTTACTATTTACAATCATTTACTATGTGATTAAAGTTTTCTTTTACTCTACAGTCTCATAAAGAGAGGTTTGATGTCACCAATCCTCCCAGGTAATTGCATCCTTACACATTCTCCCCAAAAATGTTTGTTTCTTGGGTTGAATGCGGACTTTTCATCACTATGCTCCTATATGCCCATGTCCTGCAAAGTGGTTGGCGTACATCTTGGCAGTAGGGATCTTTGTGGGTTTTGTTTTGTAGATTTTGTTTCAGCCCAAACAAATCTACCTCTACCTTGGTTACAGAAAGTGTGTTTTTTTAGATTGAAAGTGACCTCTACCTTGGTCACAAGCCCACCTTGATGTAGGACAATGATGATAAGATGGCTAAGGTTTGGAGGATAAAGAAAATTGGTGGATAACTAGTGTTTTAAGTATTCTCTCTTAAGGTCTTCTACTCTTCCTTTTCGAGATATCAATTTCTTCCGGAATGAATCCCTACACTAACTCATTTTAAGGCCAAGTGCACACAAAGCAATTTCATTTATCTAATAATTTTTAAATATGTACGGACTTCAGCCTATTTATAAGCAAATAAACCAAAATAAAAATAGAAAAAATGGATAACTATAACTCTAGTAGGTTAATTTTAATTAATTTTAAATTAGTTAAATGTATCCATTTAAAGGGTATTATCCAGATAATTAAATCAATTTGGATATAATTTATTTAGGATAAATCCAACCAATTTAAATCTAATATATATTTATATAAATAATCTATATAATCAATCAAAAGTAAGCTATGTGATCCAATCTAGACTATCTATCATTTGGATGTCCCATCAATCCTCCTTGAATGGGAAGAACTCGACCCCATCGAGTAAGTGTATAATCTGCTATAGCGTCTCTTCATGGGGTCTTCATCGATTTGTATCTCTAGTGATCAAGTCGATCTATGACAACTTCATCAGTGTCTTCAAATTACCTGAAAAATATATATCTTCACTAAATTAAATATCATTATCTTGATTTCAAATAGAAATTATCAAATCATTAAGAATTATTTCTTTTGCTCTTAATTTGAAGTGTATTTGGCTAGTAGACACTCAAGTATAGGTTCGCTCTGATAAAAATGTCGAAGGTTTTAATCTCATTAGGTATTACTACTGGTTCCTAAAAATCACTAAATTTAAAATACTGAAAATATGACAAGCTTCAAAATCCAATGGTAAAAATATAATATAATTAATTAACTCAATCTCATTTAAAATTTAAAATTAGCTTTCTTACAAGTTTAAAGTTTACTTAAATTATCACAATTACTTTTAAAAAATTTACATTTATATGTTATGATTTTCTCATTAAATTTATTGAGCTTAATATGTGAATGAAAATGTAAATATCCATTTGGCTCAAAAATAACTCTATAATATGCAATGAAGAATTAAATGCATGTAAACTCACTAAAAAAAAATCTAAGTACTACTAAGACTTAGTTTTATTATAGACATGTAGGTAATAGGTAGCAGTATAACTGTGCGTGCTACCTAACAAGTGTTAGAGAGTTTTTTAAAAATAACTAGAAAATTTGACAAACCAACCTCTGGATATTTCAATTAGAACCCAATAATAACCATGCTCGAGACGTCATTCTTTTTTCTTTTTTTCTTTTTTTTTTCGGAAACTCTCTCTTAAACAAATATTTCTTATAAGTAACATGTTTAGATAAGGTATTATCTTTGAGGGACTACATGGATATGAGCCTAATATTATTATCATAATCAGACTTAATAATCAGCTCAATTGGTTTAGATTCTACGGTCTCTTCCTCAATATTCTATCGTGGAAAATTCAGTGGGATTCTTAATCTTGTCCTCACTCAAAAAAGACGGGCTGATAGAACAAATATTAGTATCTATGCAGCAACGCTATTGTGTCCTTTTTTACGGGAGGTGGACCAACAACTGAGACATGTGCAATAGGTGTCGTAACAAAAGATATAGTACTCATAAAAATACTACTATCTTGAGTCTCGGAACGTCCAACTGATGACAAATTTTCAAAATACAAGACGCTGACATAGCAAGATACATCAAATAATATAATTTCGTAGATAATAAATGCATAAAGGATGCTGTAATTTGCTATAGCTTTTACTCCATATTTGTAGAAGCACTTATGCACTTTGGACCCAATATGGGGACACAAAGCACAAGCATATAGATATACAAATAAACTTGGTTGTGATTTTTTATATAGGATGGAAATTTACTACTGTATTTCAGTTGCATAGAAGCTATTTGTTAATTATTCTTGAAGGGTGGTAATATGTTAATTATTAGATTCATTGATAATTTGATTTATTTATTAACATGTATTTATGTGGCTGTAGAAAACTCCTCGACATAAACTGATGTGTGTTCTTTTATATTGTCTAAAAATTCTTATTGTTCCTTGTATCGAACTTACGTGCTATTGTTATATAGTGTATAGAGAATACCAATGCCTAGATTGCTCGACTTTTAGTTCAGTGGGAAGTTTTTACTTATACCATCCAATTAGAACAGTATAGTTTTGCCTTTCTTCATGTTACTAATGAAAACATCTTTTCTCTGAGTTGCAGCTTCATGCCACCCTGATGAATGTTAGACATAGAAAAAGGTGGTTTCTTTTTCTGGCATATTCTATGTACTTTTTCTACTTCATTTTGTTCTCTGAACCATCTCTCGTCAGACCATCTTATCAATAAATTCGGCTCGTCTCAGGAATAAGCGGAATAGGCGACATGATTCATTTGATGCTCGAAACATCTTCGAAACATACGGTTCTGAGGATTGGGGCAGCTACCTCATTAAGGAGCTGCATCTTTCGCAGAGATTTTTATTCGATGAAAGTGGATACTACCATTGCTGTGCTTCCATTCCCTTTCCTGAAAGCATGGACGTTGCCTGATTTCTCTTCTCTGTAGCCCCCCAGGTGAAGTCTTAACACTAATACGAAATATTTTTCCCAACAACATAACACTCTTTTGAATTCTCACTGTTCTTAGGTTTTAAGGTTTAAGGGTTTAGGCTAAACGTTGCTGTCAATTAATCATGAGAATCATAAGTGTCGAGTGATTTGAGAAGATTTCCTTTTTCCATAGTTAAAAATTATATTTAATGTGAAATAAAATTAATAGTTATATTAAAAGTTATATAGAATGTGAGATAATTTTAATTTTTTTATTTAAAATTATTTTTTAAATTTTTAAATAGTAAAAATGTTTTTAGCCATTGTTTAATTATTCATTTCTGTGGTGTTCATCTAGCCCAGTAGAAAAAAAACTTGTTTGAGAACTAAGGGGTCTTAAGTTCGAATCACATTATCACCATAATTTTTAAGTGGGGTAGGAGATAATCTAAAAAATATATTCATTTCTAAATGGATTGTCGAAATATGTAATAATAAGATTGAAAATGAGCGGTGTTTATCCCAAGAGGTCTCATGTTTGAATTAAATTATTATTAAAATTTTTAAGTAAGATGAAAAAAATTATGGTATCTATAATAAAATTAAAAAAAAAAAAACTAAAAATTGATGCAAATTGTCTTTGTTTATGGTATGAGTCACAATGAGCTTCCCAAAATCTGCTTACACCAGTGCTTTTGTGACCCCTTCAAGGCTCCCAGATTTTGCTCATCAATTGCCCCCAGAAATTAAAGCTCTTGAGTTTTGGACCACCACGTATTATATTATTTTCAAATGTTAATTTAATAAAATTGAAGTTAAATTTAGATGTATATATTTTTTTTATTAAAAATTATGGATAATGAAAAGTTAAGTTCATTATTATATTGAAATATATGAAGAATGAGAAATAGGTTAATTATTATTTTAGTATGTGTGTAATGTAAAATTTAATTAATTTTTAATATTAAATTTTATATATAATGTGGCATATTTTATTAAAATTAGTCTAAATTTTAATATTTATATTTATATTAAATGTGAAATAAAGTTAAATTTTATAATTAAAATTTGTGTTAGATAAAAAAAAACTCAAGGCAAATGGGATTTTATGAAATTGATAATATAATTTCATGCACGTTTAGTGTAATATGTGAAATTCATATCCAATCAACTCAAATTAGTATAATTTTTATTTGAACGGAACGAATTTTATGAAGTTGAATTGCTTGAATTCAAATCAATTTAAGGTGCAATCTTGTACCTTGAGTTCCCACACCAGTAGTTTTTAGTACGATGATTGTCAACAAAAATGGTGTTTTCAATAGCCTTTACATTGTAATGAGATAAATAAAATTTTAATTTTGAAATATATTTTAAAATGATTTTAAATTATTTAACATGAAAAAAAAAATTTAATATTACGATGTGAACTAAAATTATTTTAGGATTGTGATAAATATAAAATTAATTTAATTTATTTTTATTAAAGTAAATGTAGGATGTAAAATAAATTTTAATTTTAAGTATATGATTTGTGTAAGATATGAAGTAGCATTGATGTAAAATAAATATAAAAATATTAATAAAAATTATTTTAGAGGAATTTAAAGGTATTTTAGTCCTAAATTTATCATGATTACTAACAAAAGTATAAATCTTATGCAGATTATATTTATTTCATGTTCAAAGTAAGTCTCCATATTATGTTAGTTTTATTTCTTAATATATATATATATATATAGCTTAGATTTATATGTAATTAAATTTTTTTTAATTTTTAAATTAATTAATTTGATCTTTAGATTTGAAATAATATACAAATACGAACTTCAATTTTAATAAAAACACTTAATATTTTTTATAATTGCTAAATAGGTTTGAACATTATATTCGTCTAGAACGTCGACATAACTTTTAAATTAGTTAAATTAGTCATTTAAGTATGTAAAAAATGTCTTTTAATGAGCCTCTGTGTTAATATCAAATGATATATTTACACATTATCTCAAAGAAAAAAAAACCAATTTAGTTAATTTTTATAAGAACCTAAATGCAAATAATCCAAATTATAGGGAACCAGTTGCTTTTAATATTATATGTAATATTACATTTTCAAAATGATTTTAATGTTTTAATTTAATAAATATTTTTATGTGATGATGATTACCATAATTAATTTTATTTAAGCAGTAATTATACCATATAAAAAATTTAAAGTAATATCAAAGATTATTATTATTTTTATTGGAATTGTGTAGTAGTACTTCGGATAATTGTAAGGAGAAATTTTTTTTGTCAGATAAAGTTATTAATTTAATTTAAAGATCAAAAAATGATTTAAAATTAAATTAAAATTTTACAACAAATTAAAATTGATTCAATTCAAATAAATTTACTTATAAATAAATTTTATGGCTTAAAATTTTTATTAATCTAAATTAAATTGACAGCTCACAGTGGCAGTCTCCTGCCGGAATGCATCGCTGGCTTAATGTGCGTCATTTTCACAATAAATTATTGCGTTGAACCACCGAATATGTGGATGACCAATCGGAGCCTGCAACGTATACGCGAGGTGGAGCCCACTGCATACGTGGAAGCTGTGATCGGCCGCCCGAGCGAACGCAATAAATTTTTTCTTCGTTGGCGGCGGTCTAGCGATCATTGTCGTGGGATGGCGGGATGGGGGATAGGGCTGGCGGCGTGAGGACTACAGTGGGAGAAAGCGTCCCCATCATCCTCATTCCATAAACGAGAAACTTTTTAGAGAGGGAGAGAGAGAGAGAGAAGGTGAGGTTAAATGGCGCCGCTTTTGTTGGTTCTTGTGGTATTAGGGATTGCATTCATTCTTTTACCTTTCAGAATTGCTTTTTCCAGTCTTCTGCCGTCTGGGTTTCCCCATCTTGGAGGCTGGAATCCCAAAAGGTTTCATTCTTGTGCTCTTTCATTGCTTCAAGAGTTCTAGCCTGATGAAGGTGTGTGTTTGGTGCACGTTTGGATAGACCCATTTCTCAGAACCCTTTTTTTAATGCTCGCACTTCACTGGAATCTCTCAATTCTGTTAGTATTTGCTATCAAAGGTAGGAGTAATGAATTCCATTGATGGAAATCTTGATATGAAATTTGGTGATGTGTGAGGTTTTTGTCAGAGAATCCTAGACTGCTTTCTGATTGCATTGAAGGATTTTTTTTGCCTGAGAAGCAGTTAGAGATTAATGTTCTAGAATGGCCATCAGAGACAACATATTTGTTTTGCTGAGCTGTTCATCTTAAAATTTGCTGCACCTAGTGCTCCTCCTTCAGGTGATGCTATTAACTTTCACTCTATCTGTTATGCTCAACTTTTTTTGTCAGTTGTTATCATTTTTTTTTTTCTGTCAGTGGAACTGAACTGTTGAATTATTGGTGCTATCTTGAACAGCTTGCAGATTGTAGAGGTGGAGACTTATGATTGTTCATGTAATACTGCTCTTTTTGCTTGCTTTCACTGGGTTTACCAAGTCATGGGTTGCTTGAATTCAAAGAGCTGCATTAGGAAAGCCAAAGCAAAAGAAACTCTGGGGGAGGGGCCAGTAAATTCTGTTCACTCTTCGGCTTCTTCAGATAGCGGAGATGGAGATCAGCTCCCTGAATTAGGTGTTAATGACGGAGACTCAGATGTGGGTATCAGTCGGCTTTCAAGGGTTTCATCACAATTTCTTCCCCCTGAAGGCTCAAAGACAGTTCGAGTGCCTTCAGGGAATTACGAGCTGCGATATTCATTCCTTTCTCAAAGAGGCTTTTACCCAGAGGCTCTGGATAAGCCAAACCAAGATAGTTTCTTTGTACACACTCCATTTGGTACAAATCCTGATGATCACTTTTTTGGTGTATTTGATGGGCATGGTGAGTTTGGAGCTCAGTGTTCACAGTTTGTGAAGAGGAGATTATGTGAGAATTTGCTAAGGAACAGTCAATTTCATACAGATGCTGTTGAGGCAATCCATGCTGCTTTCTTGACTACAAATGCTCAACTTCATGCTGATGCATTAGATGATAGCATGAGCGGTACGACTGCCATAACAATTTTGGTTCGTGGGAGGATGATTTATGTTGCAAATGCTGGTGATTCGAGAGCGGTTATTGCAGAAAGGAGAGGGAATGATATCGTGGCTAATGATCTCTCGGTTGATCAAACTCCTTTTCGTAGTGATGAGCTTGAGAGGGTTAAGCATTGTGGTGCAAGAGTGATGACTTTGGATCAGATAGAGGGTCTAAAGAATCCTGAAGTGCAGTGTTGGGTAGCAGAAGAAGAGGATGATGGGGACCCTCCCAGATTATGGGTGCAAAATGGGATGTATCCTGGTACTGCATTCACAAGGAGTATTGGAGATTCTGTTGCCGAATCTATTGGTGTGGTTGCTTCCCCTGAGATTTATACTCTAAAGGTCACACCCAATCACAAATTTATCGTTATTGCTAGTGATGGAGTGTTTGAGTTTCTATCCAGTCAAACAGTAGTTGAGATGGTAAGCCATTTCATCTGCTGTTAAAATTTCCTTCTTTAATTGGTATTTGTTCTGCCTTTTTTTTTAATGTTCAAAGCATAATTTTCCAGGTGTAGAATGTTCGTGCATGTAAAACAACTTAAGAGTTCACCGGTTTCACCTATAAATTATGCTAATATGCATTTAAAATTGGTTCAATTTCTCTTGAATTTCTTCAGCCTCTTTAATAATCAAAGCAGGAGGGGAAATATCCGTTGTCCTTGGCCTATAAAAGGAGTTTCGGCCTTTGGTTCTTATTCAATCAACCTTTTAAAGCATGCCATGTGGATAGTGGGGGCAGCTGGGACAATGAAATGGTGCCAAGTCAAAGGCATTTTTTGTTTCCTCAAAACATATGCCTAGGTGAAAGACAGATGGTTGCAACTGAGATGTTTGGGCAAAAAGAAATCAGCCAACAAAAATACCCACAAATGCACTCATCTTTATAAGCAAAAGTCAAGTAGACAAAATAATAACTATTGAAAGCACTCCACATAGGATTGATTTTAGCCCCTATTTACCCCATTTAGCCCATTTCTTCAGCCTATTTAGACCAGCTCAAGGTAGGGCTGCTGTATAGTACAAAAGTCGTGAAGGGTCAAATGGTTTTTCCCACTTTTGGAAAAGCTGAAAGGTTTGAAAAATGCTGTATTTTTTGGCTTTTCACATAGAAGAAAATAATCTCCATCACTCTGCTGTCTTGCAACAAAATCTTTTAAAGTTGACCAAAAAGTCATAGCCTAGCGATTATGGAATGAGGAATGGAAAGTTGGGTATTTTGGATCTCAACTCTAATGGAGCCACTCGGTTGATTTCAAAAAACAACCTGGTTGGGTTCATAATAATGGAGAATGGGATTGATCTAGAGCTTGGGCTAAAAAATTTCATATGTTTTCATAAAACGAAAACAAGAAAGTTTAATATGAGTAAAACTTTTGGGAAGAATGTACAAGCTTAAATAAATATCCAAGATAAGAAAAAGAAATAAAAAATAATTGCCTTGCTTCTCTTGAACTTGAACTTCTTTAGCCTTTGGCATCATGGTTAACCTAGAAGCATGCTTAAGACAAGGATTAGTTTAATAATATTAAAGTAATTATAATCATCAAAATTAATGAGATTCAATGATCACCATATCTGACGCATTTTCGTTAGTAAAGATCTTTTGTAGCTTCGTGGTCTTTTGCTTAAGCACTTCGCGTACTCAACAAGTCTCTATGTGCTTCAACTTTGAGAGAAAACTCGGATTCATTTGTAGGATGGATAACACTTTGGCTATCACAATGTAGGCATTGAGAATCTTGTTTGTTCTTAAGCTTTTTAAGGGGCCTCTTTATCCTTAGTAGCTGGTGAGAATGCCACGATTGGCTGTCGATTTACTTTTAATAGAGTTTGTCGCTGACGGCCGAGATGCGACCGCACTACTTTGATCTGGATCGATTGATAATCAAGATTGATTTGGGAGGATGGATGCCACAGATTACTAGCTGTGCTGAGGTTGCTGGATGCCAGTAGATTGTATATTTGATTGATTAAAGCTCCTGTTAGAAAAATTGAGTTATTGGATTTTGCTCATGTACAAAGAGGAAGAGGGAGACCAAAGAAGACATGGCAAGAAACTATAAGGAGTGATCTTAGTTACTTAGACTTAGATAAGAATTTGGTAACTGATAGAGCGCAATGAAAACAAAGGATTCATATAGCCGATCTCACCTAGTGAGATTAAGGCTTGGTTGTTGTTGTTGTATTTATTGAGGGGTGCTTTATTTTGGGATATTTTTTATTTTTAATTATTTCTTAACAGGATAGATAAAGTGAAAAAATATATTTGATGTGTCATGTGATAAAAATATGTCACTCAGACTTAAAGATAAATTTTATTAAATAATAGTAATACTGGTGATGTTTTATGATATTGAATAGAGGCTTACAAAGTAGAAACATACAAATAAGATAAGTGTCATAGAGATAGGATGCTAAAGTGGATGAGTGGGTATGCACGAAAAGACAATGAGAAATGAGTATATCTGTAAAAAGAGAAATGTGTTTCTAGTGATGAGTCTCGATTGACGACAAGCTCAGAGAGAATCAGTTAGATGTTTTAGACATGTGAACTGTAAGTCGATGAAAGCTCTAGTGATGAGAGATGATTTATTGGATATTTCTCATGTAAAAAGAGAAAGAGAAAGATCAAATAAGACATGACAGAAAATTATCAGAAAGAATTTTATGTACTTAAAGATAAAAAGAGATTTGTTATTTGATAAAATGTAGTGAAAATAAAAGATTCGTGTATTAGACCCCACCTAGTGGGATAAAAGGCTTGGTTATTTCATAATATGTGAGTCCTATTTAGTATAATGCTAATTGTGTTCTCGTTTGTGTAGAAAAATTATGTCATGATATATTTTCTTCTTTATTGAGTTAGTTGTATGGAGATCTATGTAAACACCTTCCTATTATTGTGTTTTTCTAATTGTTGATTGAAAAATTATTGCCTACTACTCCCTTAGGATTGTTTGATTGTAAAATGAATTGATATCTCGGATAAGGAAAGTCTTAAACCTTGGGTGAGAATCCCAAAATTCTATCCATTCGCTCAAGCTCACCTACTCCGGATCGAATCATTCTTCGACTCTCTCATTCCCCTCTTAGCATTCCTTCTGTATATCTGACTATTCCACTCTATCTTTGTTGGTAAACTAGAATGTTGGATAGTCAGCACTTGCAACCTACGCAACTAACCGCACTGCGTCATGCTGTTGTCTTGCCACTATTCTGCCACTCCTGCCTCTCACCACTTGCACTTTGTCGCCTGCTTCTCCCAGTTGTGCCAACTGCTCTGGTTGGCCATCCCTAATCGGCACCACAGCCTCCCCTGATTGGCTTCTATAGATCGATTTGCATGTGCATCTGAGCCTGATTTTTCAAGTCGATTCCCTCGTTGTATGGATGTCCCCCATCCCTGCGAAGTGTTGAATTGCCATAAGCTCGGTTGGGCTAAACCCTTTACAAATAGCTCATTAGGATTTAGGGTATGTTTATGTGAAAAAATTATATTATGGTATCCATATTCTTTGGCTCAGATATGAATTTCAACGAATCATTAGTGTAAATATTAGATTATTGTGGACTTTTTTTCTTATCTATACTTTAATCGAATTTGCTTCACTATGCTACCTATTATTATTAAGCGTAGTTAATCGTTGTTGGTTAATTATTGTGAGGACCTTTATTCTTGTTATCTTGTTTCTAATTTATTGAAAACCAACTTAGCCCTAATTTAAATTGGTAATTTTTGCATTACCTTTAGTCTTATTTATTTAAAACTTTGGAGGGATTAATTTTGTGGATTTGGTTAGTCTCTTGATCACTAGAAAATTAATTTCTAAAATTCCTACATTAGTTTTTGATTAATTTGCTACTTGTAACTTGCTGATCTCAGAACTTGCATTTTCATTCATCTGTCTTGCATTAGCAACTCATGGCACCTTTTTGTAATCATGATATACTCAATCTCGGTCATTGATAATGGCACACTTCTGCAAACTAAACTGATATGCAATAGCTCCCTCTACAAAGGTGATGAGATATTCAAACAAAGCCTTCTGTGAGACGATGTATCTAGCCATATCTTCATCAATTAAGCCTTCCTACTCAAGCTTACCCTTTCATAAATTAATTTTTTGCATTTCATTTAATGGTCATTTGGAATTCTGATGAAACTTCTTAAAAAATTCTTTAAATCAACAAACTTCTTGATCTACTAATGAGTTTTTTTTTTTGAAGAAATCGCTTGATCACTTTCCCTTCCACCAAGGAACTCTATCTTCATGATCGAGGAACGCCTCTTTCATGGTCCAAGTTCTTTTTGTTCATGGCATTCCATCTCAAGGACCATCTTTTGTGGAATATGTCCTCGTTCAGGGAACTTCTTACAAGGCTACCTTCTTCAATCGAATGTCTCTCTTCGTGAGATTGCATCACATCAACTCATCCTCCTTATAAGGAGGGATAGCCCTGATAATAAGATGCATACGTCATTTCCGCAATGGCTACTTCAATTCTAATGTTTTCTCTTAAACTAATCCTTTTCCTTTTAGACATTCGCCAATAGTTAATGTTGTCATGCATTATACTGTTTTAATGCCTCTATGATCCTACATATTTTGAAATTCTTGCTTGAGTTCTTATTTTATCTTGACTTTCAGGTGGATAAATTCAAGGATCCTCGTGATGGATGTGCCGCAATAGTTGCAGAATCCTATAGACTTTGGCTACAATATGAAACTCGCACTGATGATATTACAATCATTGTTGTACATATTAATGGGCTAACAGAAGTATGGGTTTGTTTCTGCTATCCGTTGGAAGGTTCATGTGCATGTATTTGAACACACACATATATATATATATATATAGTAAAAGGTGATTATTTGATTTTTTTTTCAGGAAGAAGATGTTTGTAAAGAACTTGATTCATCATCAAGGACTATGCCTGAAGTTGTGGATGCCGTGGGATCACCATCTTCGTTGGCTGTAGGTTTGATTTCAAGGAATCATCATGTGAGGCATGATCTATCTCGAGCTCGACTGAGGGCTATTGAGAGTTCCCTTGAGAATGGCCATACTTGGGTTCCGTCCACTTCAAATAGGAAGACTTTGGAAGAAAAAGTAATTGTTTATTACCATATTGTTGGTATTATTGAATATCTGTGACGAACTCAATTTTGTATTCTCTTAAGTTCTAAATGCATTTTTGCTGATTCATGTTATATATAGGCACATATTGAGCGCGTGCTGCATGACCATTTTCTTTTCAGAAAGCTTACGGACTCCCAATGTCATGTTTTGTTAGACTGCATGCAAAGGGTGGAAGTTAAGCCTGGCGTTGTGGTTGTTGAACAGGTTGTTTCTCATTCAAAACCATGTAATGTGCTTTCCTTATAAGTTGTGCATAACTAGAAAGAGAGTGTGAATCACAAAATGCAGGGTGGAGAAGGTGACTGCTTTTATGTTGTTGGAAATGGTGAGTTTGAAGTTCTGGCAACTCAGGTGATTGAAGTTCACACATGCACTCTGTTGTTGCTATCGTTATTTTGTTTACAGTACTGTTCTTTACTCTATTTGTAGTGTTTCAGCATTCTAGGGATGCGCTCATGCATATAAATACACACGCAAACATGACCCCCATGGATATGAGGGAATAGCAATCGTTGGCATTAACTAGGACCCAATTTTATGCTAAGGTTCTATGTAATAATGCAATTTTGACAGTGAAATATGGAAAATATCAAGGAAAGGCTCCAGGTAATATGGAAAAAATCTCTAATGATTAGTTAAAAAAAAAAATCTCTAATGAAACAACTTTACAATAGATCTTACCCATGTTTGTCAACTTGACAACTATAACCAAAATCATCATTATCATCATCATCATCAGTCTTTTCTCAAATATTTGGGGTCAGTTTACGAATCATTTTTAACAAGTGAATTTTGTTCAGAGGAAACATGTGGCGTCAACTCGACTTGAATCTTTTTTATAACATAAATGAGCATCGAATCTTCATTCTGCAATGTGAAAGTTTCCTTTCATTCTGTGAGTGAGTTCTTTTCCATTATTTTTCATGTGATGTTTGCACAGACTAGGATAGTAATAATGATGACAATGATATCATTTCATTTTTCTTATGCTAAATAGGTCTCTTATTGTTATACTTAGCCATCTATACTTGTGGTAATATTCATCCAATATTCATGAGAAGCATTATTATCCTGTAACATGGTTTGTCAATTGACCTTCAAAGATTAAAACTGTGAAAGTACTTGAAATAGGAAGATGGCAAGGAAGTTTTCAACAAGGTTCTTCACAGATATACAGCTGAAAATTTGTCATCCTTTGGGGAACTAGCGCTCATGTGAGATAACTGAACTTGTCCTTAAATCTGTTCTTCTTTTACTTTAAATGACAGTATTAATGAGTCATTTCTTTGTCATGACTAATTACTTTAATGTGTGTTCATTTCTTGTTGATGTTAGAAAATAGTGGGATACATAGAGAACATTTAGTTTAAGGTAAATTACTTGAAGGTCTCTATGGTTCGAGGTATCTTTTCAAATTGTTTCATTCCTTTTAATTTTTTTATTCAATTATGTCCCTATTTTTGGTTCATCAAATCACCCAGTTAGGTCCATATAATAGTTATTGCCTATATTTTAATTAGGTTCATTTTAATATTAATCCATCTAATTTCTCTGTTTTGGTCATCGTGAGGAAAAAAAGAAATTATGCCTAAGGTGATCTTTGCATTTTGTGTTATACCTAAATTATTATTATTCATTTTTTTATGCAGAACATACTCCAAAAAAATATAAAAAAAATCTACCAAAAATCAAGAGAATTGGAAAACAAACCTGTGATCATGTTTAGATAACAGTATTTTTGATAATATTGAATTTGTAAATATCATGTTCATTTTATTCTTGGTGCTAATATAACAGATATTTTGAGGATATAGCATTTCCCTTTCAGTTAATTGGATAGTTTAACGGAGCGGCCTAAGTGAAAGGTGTTATAATCTATGCGGTTCTGATTGGTAAAATATTTAAAATGTGGACCAATTTGAGAGATACCTCGAGCTGTAGAAACCTAGGGATATCCTTTATTTTAACTAACAATAAACCAAACTGATACTTTCACACTATTACTCGTCTTAATTGCCAAAGTTCGATTAAGATGCTTGTCCTGCAAACTTTGACTCTGCCTCTATTTAATTTTGTCTATTTCTTTTTTCTTAATAAGTTTATCATGTTTAAAAATCAGGTCTAACATGCCACTTCAAGCTTCTGTTCGGGCTGTGACCGCAGGAACTATCTGGGCATTAAGGAGAGAAGATTTTCGAGGAATTCTGGCTTCTGAGTTTTCCAACTTGGCATCTTTAAAGCTTCTCCAATCTGTGGAACTATTCTCAAGGCTTACGATATTACAACTAAGTCGCATTGCTGAATCACTTTTGGAAGTTAAGTTCTCTGATGGACAAAAAATAGTTGACAAGGTGTCCTCTTTCATCTCCTTTACTACCCACATTATTAGAAAGTAAAAAAGTTATATAATATTTCAGTATGCAATTTCAGTTAGCATGAGATGATATTAAGCACACATTGTTTAGGGTTGTGCCAATAGTTTTACCGAATAAATGTAACCTACCTTTTTTAAACATGTTAGTTTGTCTTCCAAACCTAACTGAAATAGTAGATGAATCAATTAGAATTGACCAGCTTAACTCTTAAAAGTTAAGCTGCTTAAATTGTGCAACGAAGCCTAACCTCAGTATCAAAGCATGTAATTTCGAGCCCGCTCTAATCTGACCTATATGATAACTTCTAATATGAAGCAACCTGTAAAATAGGCCAAGGATTATGACCCAAACTGCAACTGAAATGTAGTAGGGTGGATTGAAACTAAAATTTTGAGTAAACTACAAGTCAGGTCAAATATTGAGCCCTTTCTAATATTATCTAGTTTCCATTGTGGACTCTGAATTGATCTCCATACATGATATGCTTTATTGACCTACAAAGGTATATTTAGATCATTTTGAAAATGTTAATTTTTGCCTTTATGCTTGTGAATTTTAAGAAGAATTGAGTGATGCGATTTTAATATAGGAAAAATCTCTCTCTGCTTTGTATATCATACAAAAAGGTTTTGTGAGACTATCCCATCTCAGGGATTCCAAATGTTCGCTGCATCTTTTCTTCATATCTGGATATGAAAACCAAGAATCAAATATCAATTTACATGTCTTAAGGTGCTGTCATTTTTGCATGCAAATGCTACCTCAATACCAAAGCATGTCAATCACGTTTTCTCAAGCCTACTTTAATCTGACCTATGTGATAACTTTTAATATGAATAAACGTATCAAGTATGGCCATGAATTGTGACCAAAATCGGAAAACAATTGTAAGGCTGATTGAACCTAAATTTTCGAGCCAACTACAAGTCAATCAAAATATTGAACCTCTCTAAATAATATCTAGTTGCCCATGTGCACTATGAATTGCTCTTCACACATGATGTACTTTGTTGACCTACAAAAGTTTTATTTAGATCATGTCAAAAATATTTACACATTTGTTACCTAAGTACACTTTGGACCCATTTGGTTGCATGGCCAAAATGGTTTTTGAAAGGAAGAATTTGGGCTTGCCTTGAGATCATGTATGATGAGAAATTAAGTTAATTAATTTTGTTAAAAATTGTGTAAGATGTGAAATAAAGTTGATTCTATTGAAAATGGTGTGAAGTGTCAAATAAGGGAATTTCTTATATTAAAGTTTATATTGGATGTAATAAAAAATTAATTTATTATTAATATTTAAATGTGATAGTCAGTTTGGCCAAGGCATGGACAAATATATTGTGCAACCAAACGGGGCCTTTATTTGTGAGTTTTAAGAAGAATTGAGTTATACCATCTTAATGTTAATGTAGGAAGAGCCGCTTTCTACTTTGTATATCATACAAAAAGGCATTGTGAGATTATCTTATCTCGGGGATACCCTGAGCCCAAATGTTTGCCGCATCTTTTCTACTTATTTTGATCTGAGAACCGAGAATCAAGACATCAATTCACATGTTGTCGAGTTGAGAGAGGGAAGCCACTTTGGAGAATGGGCACTTGTTGGAGAATCTATTGGTGGTTGGTCTGCAGTTTCTATTGGCGACGTAGTATGCTTGCTCATTGCAAAGGAGAAATTGGAATCAGTAGTTGGACCTCTTTCAAACCATTCTCAAGAAGATCAAAAGTACATATATATATATATATATATATATATATATATATATTCCTTTCTCTAAACATGTTTTCAATTGGTATTAGATATTTCTTTCTAGCTTGAACCTTTCTACTAAGCAACAAGATAATGTGCAGGTTGATAGATTCCCATTCCTCGAGGGAAAATGAGTCAAAATGTGGTTCTTCAACATCCAAAAGAATCAGATTCTCCGATCTGGTATGCAGAATGTAGTTATATTACGTCGTATTCGTATTTGAATGTGTGCACGCTAAATTTAGGTTTCTCTAAAAATATTTGGAAAAATTCAGGAATGGAAAAAAAGGAATATATGCAACTGATTGCAGTGAGATAGGACTTGTTCGTTTGAGAGGAACTGGTATAGTGGATAATATATATTCACAGTTATGCATTTTTCATGAAATAATTTGTGTTCTATCAAAATTTTGACTATCCCAGATGCTATTCAAACCCTGAAGCGGTTTATTAAAAGGAAAATCAAAGAACTCAGGAAAGAAGCACAGGTGATGAAGAACGAGGACATGTTAATGAGATTTTGTTCTTACACTTCTGTGCCACCCGTGCAATGTACCTATGCTGACCAGTCATATGTTGGAATTTTGTTCGATATATGTCTTGCCTGTGTTTTCTCTTCTGTGCTTAATACACCTTTGGATGAAAGCTCTGCAAAGTTCTGTGCATTCTATCGTAGTTGCTTTAGAAGAGCTGCATAAGGTTAGTATTTTGTTTGGACATTTGCATATATAACTCTCGAAAAGTGCAAAGTTGCATAGTATGGAAAAATTGTAATACCCCACAAAATTAACATTACTGTCACCCTCTATCTAAAGCCTTCGTTAACCAGTGTTTTACTGTTCTTAAGAAGCTCTCCTGATCCCCACCTTTTTTGCGCTTCTCTAGTGGTGCAACTATTGCTTCCTTTCACTTGATGCCATTGCTACGGCCTAGTTATTGAGGGTGTCATTGAGGTGAGATGGTAATTTAACTTATAGGTCCACAATGAAATTATATTATGGAGGATGGACTGGGAGTGCGTCAAGAGTGGGGAGGGTGAAGAATGACATCTTTTAAGTTCACTAACAAAAAGTCATCTCATTAGCAAAATATTCTGAGAATTAGTTGACTGAAGGAAAACATGATGCTTCATAATGCTTATAAGATCTCCATGTTGTTGGCCTATAAATATGCATAAAACTTCTTTTAGTATTATGTTATGTGTCCGAAGGTTTTTCTTATGGCAGCTGGTTCTCTCAACCCTGTTGTTGCACAAGCATTCTATCTGATGCTTCACCAGATGTTGTGATGCTTGCAGGTTGACAAACTGACTTGATTGCTACTTGTTCGGCAGTGACATCGATTCTGATTCAAGCAAGTTCTCTCTTTATATTTAGTATTTTAGCCGTTAGACTTTCGCTTCGCAAAGAAGATGAGCAATGAAAGAACCTTCACCGTATGTCGAAGTGCAGATTCTTTAGCCCCCTGAGATCATTCTGGGGAAAGGGCATGGATTTGCTGCTGACTGGTATGTTACACTCGGACATTTTTTTCACCTTTTCACAAATGTATTTCGACCGTCATGAAAAAGTCGGTACTTAGTTAATTAACCAAGATACAGTATTTGTTCCACAAAAAAAAAGAAAAGATATAGTATTTGATTTATTGTGATAAACTTAGTAAACCATGCTCCACACTAGTGTTACTTTTGTTGCATATTGATGTTCATTTTTTTTTAGGGGGATTTACGTACAGAACATTGAATTCATCACAAATTACACATTTCACCATCATTTAGTAAATATTACGCATATCACACTCTCCTTATATTACTTATGGGTTTTACATTTCTATTGTAACAATAAGGAGAGTGTGATATGCGTAATATTTACTAAATGATGGTGAAATGCGTAATTTGTGATGAATTCAATGTTCTGTACGTAAATCTCCCTTTTTTTTAATCTTTGAACACCACAATTGTTCCACCTCACTTTGTTTTACTTTTCTATTTTTCTATTTTTTTTATTTTTAGATGTATCATTGAAATAACATCACATGTTATTTATAGAATAATATTTTCATTCTTTTATGTAACTTTTATCTATGTTTTTTTTTTATCGACTTCGGGTTTGAATCATTTGATCAAGATAGAGGCTTTAATAAATTTTTATCGTCATATTTTTCTACCTTCCTAATATATTTAGATAGAGAATAGTCGTAATACTTATAGAGTGACATTTATATTATAAAATAATAGGGAGAGTTGTTAGTATGTGATAATTATTTAATTTGATAATATATATAGATATGTTATAAAAAATAAAAAATATATCACTTTAAGATGCATTTAAATATGATTTAATATTAAATAGCCTCTTGATGGTCAACCATAATAAGTACAATGATCTAATTTTTGTGGTTACACATTTTTAGAATAAATAATAATTAAAATTTCAGAACCTAATAATTTTAAAAAATGACTTTGGATATGATGAAACTTGGGAAATTTATTAATAATATTTGTATAAATCAAGGCCTTCAACATTATCTTTTTTTTAAGGAGAAATTATTCAATATTTTAGAATAATATCACTAGCATTAAGTTATTTTTTATTTCAAAAATACATAATTTTATCGATTTTTGTGACTACGTATGATTTCGAAACAAAAAATATCTTCTAATTTATGCGGATGCTTCCTACTTGATATCTTCTCGTAATAAATTTCTATGTCGGAGGTTCATATTAGTTTTATATTAATATATTAATTTTTGTTATGCATATTTAAATTAAAAAAAAAGTTCTTCAAATTTTAAATTGAGTAGAGATTGTCACACCAATAAATGCATCTATATCAATCATTCATTACTTTAAAAATTCAAATTTTTTTTTTAAATTCAAAATTATTCAATAAAATACTAAATAAAGCAATATATAATTGTCATATGTTTGGTTATTTTCAAACAATAGAGTCCTTTTGTTCATAAAAAAAATCTCATAGCATAAAAAAATATTTATTCAACCTTGAAATATGTATACCATAAGAATTAAAATTAACTAATTATATAAAAATATTATAAAATATAATGATTATTTTGTAAATTGTGTAGAATTTTGTTAAACAAATTTTATATTAAAATTTATGTAAAATATAATTTATAATTAATTATTCAAACATATAATAATTTTTTGATCATGAGATCAACCAACCTTCATAGGGTCCATTGAGAATTAGCTGATAGCTAAATTTGTCATGTACCTTTGTCACTTTACAATAATATTTATTATTATATTCAGATTTATATAACATATAAAATTTAATATTTTTTTAATTTTAAAACTTTATATAATATAAAATAAAATTATTTTTTTGTTATAAAAATAATATTAATTTTTCGAAAGAAAGATTAGATTATTTATGTCTCTTTTTAGCAACTCGATAATTGTACAAATACAAATTAGTCAATAAAATCAAAATAACGATTGAATCAGACCGATAACATTAAAAAAAAAAATTTGTTATCTAAATTATCGGTGTTATTTAATTTTTGTATTGAGTGAATAGCAATTATGCATCTCTAGTTAACCTTCACATATAACTATCTCCACTATTTAAAAATAGAAGGATCTACATCTGTTACCTTCAAAGATTTATTATTTTTAAGCAGCATCCATAAAGTTTGTTATTTTTATGCAGCACTTTTATTTAATTTAAAAAATAAGGTGTTGCCTATAAATTCACCCCAAAATGAGGGATGATGCATGAAAATAATAGATTTTGAAGGTACTGCTTGAAAATAATAAATCTTTGGGATGACAGACGTAAATTTTTCTTAAATATCAATTGGGTCACCCTAATTTGCTCTTATGTGTATTTTTTTTTGCAAAGACTGAGAACTTAAGTTCGCATTTACGTAATCTTAAGAATCACTTAACTTAATTCATAAATAATAAAATTTAGTCGCGTATAATGGTAAATTAAAAGAACAAAATTGCTATTTATAACCCTTGAAACTACTTATGATATAACTACAAAGTTATTTATTTAAATTGGCAATAGTTTGAACTGATCAGACCATGAACTAGCGGTCCAGTTTGATCTTGTCAAAATCTAGATTTTTTCATAAATTGGAATAAGTCGGAGAAAGGTTCGACACAAATGACAAATTTTAAAAGTCTTCTCAATTTTCTATAAAATTTTATTAAAACTATTAGCAAATTCTTAATCATTGAACTCACTAAATTCATTAAACAAAATAATTTATTGGAATCTACAGAAGGCATATATCAGCATGGAAATATTAAAATATCTCATCTCTTTACATTTTATTATTTTCATATAGTCAGAAATCTATGAAAGAAATTGCAAGCCACGTCATCACAACGCACTAATGAAAAAGAACATTGGCCCACCCACGTTTGAGGTAATTATTTTATTTTTGTCCTTTTATTGTTATTTTTTTTATAAAAAAAAATCAATTAAAAACGAGCCAGCAATTTTATGTAATTCCTAAAATTTTATCAAATCCATAAAAATTTAAATGGTAAATTACATTCAGATTTTTAAATTTAACACTTAATAATGTACAGATTCACGTTATAATATCGGACTTCTAAATTTTAATAAATTATTAAATGAATTTTTTTATTATTATATTTTTTTAAAATTACTATTATACCATCTCTCTCCTCCTGATCCATTTGAGGGGAAGGGATATTGATAATTTAAAAAAAAATTAATAAAAAAAAATAAAAAAAACTCATTTGATAATTTATTAAAACTCAATAATCTTGATATCATAATTTTAAAAACATAAATTTGTGTGTTATTAAGCATTAAACTAAGAAATTTGGTTGTAATTTATCCAAAATTAAAACATAAATCTTTAAATTAGATTTAGATATGAAATTTAAATGTAAAAAAAAAAAAGCTTAAAATGATATTGTTTTGTCATATTTATGTAGATTTAAAGGAGGTCAACATGGATGTTTAACTACTAATCATATTTCTTGATTTATATAATATTGTAATTAATTTTTAAAATATTTTATGTGTTTTTTACTTTAATTTCTTTAACAAATACTCTTAGTAGCATGCATATACGCGTAGAATATTTGAAATACATACTACATTAATAGTCTAAATATTATGCTTATGCATATGTTGAATCAATTACATATTGTGTCATTTCATTTTGAGCAATTTTATTTCGAGGTAGTTAAAATTTCGTCTAAATACGATGTTTTTGCATATATTGATTCAGTTAAATATTGCATTATCTTTTTTTTTGAGTCAGTTTAATTCGAATATTGAAAATTGGGCTAATTTTCAATTGATTTAAATGAACTAAGTTAGTCCTAATTTAAACAGAAGTTAAGTGCATGCATATATCATTCTCATTCTTCTATATTTTTTTTCTCTTTTTTCTTTTATCTTTCATGCATATAATAAATGTGTAATATGTGATACGACGGCACATCACAGTCGTGGAGGAGTCATACGTCTTCAGCAATCATGTTCACTCTTCAATTTACTCTTCGACTCTAATTTGAGGTTTCTCTTTGATATTGTGAGTCTTCATTCACTTTAAACCACCGCATAGACTGTCAAAATCTTCACGAATAATCGCACTATGGCGATATATACGTTGGGCAGATCGATTTATTACAAGTAAGTTGATTTCTAGCCAGAGGTATATAAACAAAATTAAGTTTCAAGCATTATGTATCATGTGGTCTAGCATGCTTGCCTTCAATAATGATGAAGCATGATAATTTGGTCAACTCTTCTTGATATTTATAAAGTGAAATAATACATTTTGGGGTAAGTTACATAGTGGTTCTTGAGAAGAAAATTGTTCTCATCGATGTAAATTGCAAGGATGGCGATTCGAGTTGACAGATCGGGTTCAGATCAACTTATTTTTGACTCAAATTATTAATTATGTTTGACCCAAACTCGACTCATTTATTAAATGAATCAAGCATCAAGATTTATATTCAAATTATTTAATAAATAGTTTACCTGATTCGTCAATCCATTTATTATAATTTTCGAGATATCAAAATTTAAATATAACGATAAAATTTAATTAAGAACATTAAAAATAAACTTAATTATATAATGTATATCTACTAATTAATTAATATCAAAATTTATATTAAAAGGAAAAATATAATATTTTGATAAATGGGTCGTTAGTAAGTCATAACGAGGTTAACCGATTAATTTGTACTCGGATCCTCTTAGATGGGTCAAATTCAGCTTAACCTATTTATAACTCGTACCCACATAAATACTTAACCCATACGAGGTTAGTTTAGGTGAAGTTCAGATTGGCTTCACAAATCGAGTCAAAAATTGTCTCCCTTGACTACAACCATTACATAATTAGTGAAAATTTTGAATAATGCAAATTAAAATAATACTTAAATTCAAGAACTCTTGTGAAATAAAAATGAGAAGGAAAGGACTTGTATAAAATAATTCAAAAAATTAGACCTTTTCCAAGCAAAAAAATATAAGAGATTTTTACATCTAAGCTTTTCTCATAAAACTGAGAAGTATTTTTTTTAGTTATAAATTTTTATATATTTTTTAAAAATAATGCATGTGTAAATATTTATTTAATGATTGAATATGATGGAATATGTAAAAAAGGACTTATATGAAATAATTTTTAATCAAGTGGGACCTAGGTAAAATATTTTTAGTTTAATAGATGTGTGTGAAATAAGAAAGAGACCTATGTCAGGGTCCTGGATGTAATTACCTCAAAGTAAAGCCATAAAAACAGGGAGCCAGGAAAAGGAACAGAGCTCACAGATTAATAGCAGCCGAGAAGAAGAAGATGGTTCGCACGAAGATCGCCGTCGGCCACCACGACGAGGCCAGGCAGCCCGACTGCATCCGGGCCGTCTTCGCCGAGATCATCCTCACCTTCCTCTTCGTCTTCGCCGGCGTCGGCTCCTCCATGGCCGCCGGTAAGCTTCTTCCCATCTCATCCCCGAACTGCAAGAAAAATTGGGTCCTTATAGCCGTGGATTTTAGGGAAGCTGGCGGGAGGGGACGGAACGATAATGGGGCTGACGGCGGTGGCGGTGGCCCACGCGCTGGTGGTCGCGGTGATGATATCTGCCGGGCTGCATATCTCCGGCGGCCATCTGAATCCAGCGGTGACGCTGGGGCTCGCCGTCGGCGGCCACATCACTCTCTTCCGCTCTGTTCTCTACATCGTGGCGCAGATGCTGGGATCGGCCCTCGCCTGCTTCCTCCTCTGGTTCCTGACTGGCGGCTTGGTGAGATATTATCGTCATTCATTAAAGATTAGGAGAATTACATAGTTAACCCTAAAATTAAATATTTATATATACAATTTTATATTTTGAATACATAATTACAATTCATAATTATATATTTAAAATTTTAGTGAAGAATATAAATATTTAAATTTAAGAAATAAATAAATAATTAATTATTCTTTAGAGATTATGTATGTAATTTTTTACATAAATTAATTTATTACTATTATATTTTTTAATTGAGTTAAAAAATATTTAAATATCATAATATAAATAATTATTCTAATATTAATTTTTTGATAATTTTAAATTTAAAATTCATGTTCATGTATAATTGACCTTTCATTCTAATTTTAATATATATTGGATGTGAAGTGCAATTAATATAGGATAAATTATACTCAAATCTTTAATTTATAATATAAAAACACTCCAATTTATGTTATTAAAATTTTAACATTTAAATTTTTAATTTTTAAAATTTAAACATTTAAATTTTTTTTATTAAATTTTTTAAAATTANTATTAAAATTTAAAAATTAAAAATTCAGGTGTTAAAATTTTTAAAAACTTTTGAAAATATAAACTTGAATGTTATTATATCCCAAATTCAGAAACTCGAGTGTAATTTAATTTAATAAAAATATAAAATTAAATTAAAATTTAATATTAAAATTTATGAATTAAATAATATTAAATTTTAATATAAGTATCTTTAAGATGTATTTAAGGGTTTTTGTATTATAAGGTGTTTACGTTGTTTTGGAGTCCTAAAAAATAGTCATTTCATTATAATTGGATAAATTACTTATAGATACCTTTCAAATTAAATCTATTCATTAAATTTTCTATTAACTTAAAGTAAAATGACTATTTTATCATAAATTTAAGAAATTTATTTTTTGTCAAATATATTCCACTTATGAAATATAATGAAGATTTTTTTTTATGAAAATAATGAAGAATAATGTTTTGGTAGAAATAATGAACCATAATTTGGTATAACGCAATATGAGAAGGCTAGCTTAGTCATAATTTTTATTTTTATAAGTATATTTGTGATTTTAAATGAAAATTAGGAGTTAAATAAATGGACCTATTAAAGAAAAATATGTAGTTGTCATATTTTTGTTTAAAAGATTTGGGGATCTTATGCAACAATATTTCATAATTTTTTGTAATTAATTAAAATTATTTTGCACGAATTCATAAATCATCATAAAAAATAATTTTTTAATTATTATCTGTAATTAATCTTAATTACTCATATTTATTTAACTAATTTACTTTAAATATTTATTCACATAATTAATTTTATTTTGCATCTTATTTATCTTTTATTCTTTTGAAAATTCACTTTATTTTATATTTTATATATTTAAGAATTAAAAATTTGATAATTTGAATTTAATTTTAATGAGATTAAAAGTCATTTAAATTTGACTTAATAATTAATTACAGTGCTATTGAGATCGTGTTTTAACAGTAATTAATTCTTTTGTGAAATTTATATAAAATTTGAAATATTTGATGGTTATGAGAACAAATTATGGAGGACAATTGCAATAAAGTCCTGAAAACAAATATATTTGCAGGAGATACCAGTGCACACACTTGCCGCAGGGGTGGGGGTCCTACAAGGAGTGATCATGGAGATCATCCTCACATTCTCCTTGCTCTTCAGTGTCTATGGCACCATTGTGGACCCTAGGAAGTCCGTCCCCACCGGGCTCGGCCCGTTGCTCGTCGGGCTCATTGTCGGTGCCAACATCTTGGCGGGCGGGCCCTTCTCTGGAGCATCGATGAACCCGGCCCGGTCCTTCGGGCCTGCATTGGCCGCGGGTGATTGGACTGACCACTGGGTCTACTGGGTCGGGCCTCTTGTCGGCGGCGGGCTGGCCGGGCTGATCTATGAGCATGTCTTCATTGTTGGCACCCACGTTCCTCTTCCAAGGGAAGAAGAAGCCTTCTAAGGGTATCTTTATTTCCAAAAATTTTAAGTGCCAATAAATTATGTTAGAAGGTTATTATGTGTTGTGTTATTTTATCGTAACGTTTGCTTATTTTAAGTCAGTAATTTTATGTATGATAAAATTAAACCAAGTTAATTTTAAACTTCAAAACAAACAGGGCCTTAAATGACGGGAGAGAAAAATAATAATTTGGGATATAACTATCACAAATTATTATATGATATATCGAGGTTATTTAACCAATTGTTACATTTTGGATAGTTTTGCGAACTATTATATAACATATTGTTTAGTGGGTCAACATCATATTATATGGTTTAATACTATTTGCATAGGTTGGAAAGTCGATACAAATATTGTATTTGTGTCGGTTAAAGGTCGTTACTCAGTACCATTTCCTGTTTCTTCATGAACTTAATTCTAAGAGAACAGTTTGTTTAACGTCTGCTCAGTATCATTTCCTACTTCTTCAAGAAAACTGATTGTATTATTTGTTAGGATTCACGACGGTACCAACCTTCCTAAAAACTTAAATATTTGACACTACCGACTTTCCTAAATGTTTAAGCTTTTAGAAAAATTGGTAGTACTAAGGATCTTAATAATTAATATCAAAGTTAGGGCTTTCATGAATGACTTTACATATGGGAAGTAAATGACGTCTAGATCTTAAGAAGAACAATCGATCCATCGACTGCTGCTCTTCGATGGGGCAGATTTCACTTACTGGAAGATGTGGATGATGACATTCATCCACACATATTTTGAGATGATGACGAGCTTCAAGGAATGCTATCAACCACCAAAAGACAATAACGACATTGAATTAAAGAAACAATTTTGGTACGAAATTAACAAGAAAAAGTATATAGCTAATGCTCTAAGGTATTACTACTTTGCAGTGAGCAGTGACTCAAAAAGAAGTAAATAAACATGGCCCACAAACATTGACGAAGGAGATGTGGGAAAAGCTAGTAGAACTACAGAATAGCATCTTTGAGGTCAAATGAGCAAAAAAAGGTTTTATACAAAAATCCTTTCGACAACTTCAAGATAAAAGACAATGAAAGCGTCGCTCAAATGCACGCAAAGTTTCGATTTCAGTTTTGGTCACATGATAAAAGTATTAGTTTCGGTAATTTCAATAATTTTGATAATTTAAATATCGGCAATTTTGATTTTTTACATAAATTATTTAAGATTTATAAATTTAAATTAAATTTTTTAATAATAATTATTGGATATTAGTTTTTTGGAAAAAAATGAGTTTCGATCAAAACTCAGTTGTTTCAAACTCAGTTGAAACAGTTGAAGCAACTGAGTTTTAGCCGAAACTGAAACTTTGTAGCTTTTTCGGATCAATTTCAAATAATTTGGGCCGAATTTTAAAACCTTGGTATCATCAGTGGAGCTAAAGTGCTAGACGGGCTAGCTAGTTGGATAGCCTACTTCACTTTATATGAAAAAAAATCTTTCATTAGTATTGAGAACCATCATCATCTTCGTCTTCGTCTTCGTCTTCGTCTTCGTCCTCGTCCTCTCCTCCTCATACTCTCTAATTTCTGGCTGCGCCAATCTCTGTCGACGGACTTGACGCCGATGAAGCTCAGTGGTTGCAATGCAGAACCGCTCACCAAGAAAGATTCCACTTCTTTCTCACTTGCTCTGCTGGAAGTTTTAAAGGCGAAACATCGTTAATTTGCTCTATTTTCATCAAGGTGCCGATTTCGAGAAAAATTCAGAAGTCGCTGGATTATCGGGCGATTTCAGCTTGATTCGGTTAATCTAGCGATGATGCCGAAGTGAACAGAAGTAGTCATATTTTGCGACAACTCCTGCAGTTCGCAATGTAAGTCGTGAGGGATAACGTGACTTACTTGGGATATGGTGTAAGTCATGAGGGATCACGACTTACGCTTGGCGAGTAAGTTTCTTATGATTGACTCCCAAATTAGTAAGACATGATGAGTGGCAATGCTTTACTTAGCAAAAAAGTCATTAGACAACATGACCAACATCGGCCTGAGTAGCCCGTAAGGGCTCACGACTTACTCAGCCTGGCGTAAAGATTGAGCTGCTTACTTTGTTTTTAAAGACTAAAAATAGTAAAGATTGAGCTTCTTATTGTTTTAAAGAATATCATAAATTTCTTTTCTTTCAGTTTTCCTTGAGTATTTACAAGAGTAAGCACCTAAGAGAGTAGACGTTGAAGGCTTGAAGGAAAGAAGTAAGTGCAGGTCAAAAATCCGAGAAAGATTTGTTTTTGAATCAAAACAGCTATAGGTTTTATATGGCTGAAAGGAAAATAACTCAAGTTTAAGGCAATCCAACGGTAACAGGGCAGCTAATAGTTGGACAACAATAGCAAGGTGAGAAGAAAAAGCTTAATTCAATACAAAAAAATAGAATAAAATAGAACATTTACCAGNTAATAATAAAAAAATAAAAAAAGGACCCAGATGATAATTTTTGAAAACCTAGGGACCCCGATGTTATAATTTAAAAAATGTGGACCTGTGTGATAATAACCCTTAAACTCAAGGACCTGGGTGTAATTTGCCCTAAAAGGATTCAACATTTTGCATGCTTTGTACATATTTAAAAATATGTTACTCATCTACTCCTTGTTTTTCAAAATTTTACTGGTATATGTTCGTTACGAAATGTAACGACCTCGGCTTTTATCTCGGCTGTTACCCAATTTTTTTTTATCATTCTTTCTTGGCCATTTTTGAAGATCAAATAAATCAAAGGTATCACCCAAAATTTCTTCTATATTTTCTATATCAAAATGTCGTAAATATCATTTATCACCCAAATTTATACATACAATTCTAATTTATAATACAGATCAAATCTAAATTTTCAGAATGTTACAATTCTCCCTGTCCTCGAAATTTTTTTGACAAGTTAAATCTTTCAACTTGCTTTTACTGCGCTACTCTGATACAACATCTAAGCTTGCTAATTTCAAACTCTCATATGGGCTATGATAAATGATTCCTCTTAAAATTTCTACTCACACTCACCCTAAGGTTCTCAACCCGCTCTGATACCACCTGTAACGACCTCGGTTTTTATTTCGGTTGTTACCCAATTTTTTTTTTTATCATTCTTTCTTGGTCATTTTTGGAAAATCAAATAAATTAAAGTTATGACACAAAACTTCTTCTATATTTTCTATACCAAAATACCGTAAATATTATTTATCACCCAAATTTGTACATACAATTCTAATTTATAATACACATCAAAATATAAATTTTCGGGATGTTACACGAAATCAATCTAAACATTGATCAAAATTTATATATTTTTAAAATATATTACCTATCTGCCCTTTATAATTTTAACTCAAATCCTCATTATGCCTAATAATAAATTTTTAGTTATATTACAATAATAAAAGATATATTGTAAATTTAATTATATTGAAGAGCTTCCCTACCTAAACTTCTAAATATAATTATAAAAGATGAACACATTACATAAGATTAGATATTGGAAACAAATTCAATATATATATATATTCATATCTATAATAAGTGCATTTAACAGACTCAAAAATTCATTAATTATAGTGACCTATAATAGAAAATACATTATATAAACTAAAAAAAAAAAGAGAAGCCCATCAAAATAATTTAGCTCTAGTGCAAACACTTTTAATTTTCTAGTTATTTTAAAATAGTTTCTTCTATTAATAAATATATATATATATATATATATTTATATTAGATTTTTAATCAACCTTATTTTTTTAATTTAGCTAGAATTTAATTAAGGATTAATATCTATCTAGATTTTTAGAATTTGAGATAATATTAAATAAATTTAAGATTTTAAAATTTTTTTAATGGAATCCATAAAGTTCACATTTAAATCCCAATTAAATTCTTTCTACCTCATGTATATATTTGTATGTTTTACATAAAATTTATATTTAAAATGATTAAAATATCTCGTCCCTCTTTATCACATCGTTGCTTCCCCTGCTCTCTACCCTCACACATAGGGTGGCATAACTGATATAGTGATCGATGTGGCAACTCGTTTGGGCCGGACCTCTACTCGAGGGCTGGTGCAGGCGATGCAGCGTGAGCGACGAAATGTGAGTAGCGCCAACAAGGCACTTTGCAAGCGAGCAGGCACCAAGTGGCTCCAACTGCCCTGACGCACACGCCCATGCGTAGGTCTATCGCGCACAAGTTCAGCGCACGCTGGGCCTGCAAGTCGTCACTGGCCGAGGGCGGCGATCTGCACATGTGGGCAGCGTTGCTGCGGCTCCTAGAAGTGGGAAATAGTTTTTTTATATTTATGTACTTAATTTAAATATATATTTTACTTTAAAAATAAAAAATATAAATTAAGTTAAGAAGATGTTATTGAAATTTAAATGATAACTTAGGGACCTCAATGATATTTATCTTTAAATTAATTTAATTAATAATAAATGTGCTTATTCTCATGATCTCCCTCCATGCATTGCCCTAAAATTGATTAGAGTTAAAATTTATTCTCATTTGAGTAGGTTAATTCAATTCATTAAATTTAAAAAAAATGTGAAGTTTAACATCTTCAATTAAATGAGTTAATATTAAATAATTTAAAGATTAGGAAATTCTGATTGAAATATTTAAAATTTGGAGAAAAAAATAAAAAAAAATCTAAAAAACGATAACAATGTTTTAAAAATTATAATCACGAGTTAACAAATAATCATTAACCTTAATTATCGCACTTAATCCTTAAATTCCGGCTCACAGTTCAAACGTGCGCATCTCAGTCTCTCCAAATTCAAATATTTAAGTATTCTTTCTTCTTCCCACTACGAACTAATTCCCATGGAGTCCTCCTCTGCTGCCGCTGCCGCCAACTCTCCTTCGTCGCCGGAGCTCCCCGTCCTAGCTCCGCCATCTCCTACCCCCACGCCGGAGCCAATCTTCGACGCCCTGCCGGTCGCAACTCCCCCGCCAGAACCCATCTTTCCGGCGGCGGCATTTTACGCTCCGGAACCTGTCGCTCCGGCTGCTGCAACTCCCTCGCCGGACCAGTCCGTTGTCATAAACGTTGAGGCACCCGAGGAGGCCGTCGACGTAGTCGCTCCATTGATGAAGGTGGTCGTCGAAAAGCCGCCCGACAAGCCTCCGGCGCCGCCTGCCCAAACCACTCGTTCCGTCGAAGGCTACCGCCGGGAACCGATGAGGAAGAGGCAGCACTCAATGAAGCAAACAATCTTCCGGGCTCTCGCCGCCATGGCCACCCTCGCCGCCGCCATCATCATGCTCTTCAGCGAGCAGGAGATCAACCAATCGGGCTTTAAGTTCACCGCCAACTACAAATTCTCCCCTGCTTTCAAGTAAATTAATTAACCATTTCATACCCTCATCTTCATTAATTTCGAATTATCGAATCTGATTTTCAATCGAGCAAATAGCATAAAACCCTGGATGTAACTCGCAGAGTATTTGCGCCATGCAGGTTCTTCGTGCTCGGCATTGGCGTCGCCTGCGTCTACGCCTTCTTCTCCATGACGATTGCAGCTTCATGCGGAGCCAACCTCGCCCTTCATTTCCTCGATACGGTAATTAAATTTCTCATCTTTTTCGAGCTCGATTCTAATCAATTGGGGATTTAGGGTTTGTTTCTGATCGGGCGAGTTAATTGATTATGCTATTGTAGCTGGTGATGGGGCTGGTGATTGGCGTGGCCGCGGCGGCGACGGCGGTCGGATATTTGGGGAAGAAGGGGAATCCGGCAGCCTACTGGGCGCCGGTCTGCGGCTACGCCGACAGCTTCTGCAACCACGCGACGATCTCCATTGGCTGCTCGTATTTAGGGTTTGTTCTGCTCCTCCTCGTCTGCACCTTGACCTCCATTGCCAGATCCTCTGCTTGAGCTTCACTGAAAAAATTATTACGTACGCATATATAAATATATAAATATATATATATATATATAAATATTTATTTATTTATATATATCATGTTTATATATTCTACGTTAGATTTATTTTTTATGTGATACACATATTTTACAAAAATGAAAAATATATGCCTCACATAATAAATAAATCTAAAATAAATATGCGTATGTAATAATTTTTTAAATTTCTCAGCTATATCTAATCCCAGATTTGTTTTTTTTTTTTTGAGTTTTTCTTAGAAAGGAATTTTTGGTTTTAAATTAGGTAATTTTGTAGATTTATTTTTTATGTGATACACAATTTTACAGAAAATAAAAATATATGTATCACGTAATAAATAAATTTAAAATAAATATACGTGTGTAATAATTTTTTAAATTTCTCAGTTATATATATACCCAGATTTGTTTTTTTTTTTGAGTTTTTTTTTTCTAGTATTTAGTGGACTAATTTAAATTGTTAACTAGTAATTAACTTTGTTTTTCTTGTTAATTTTAATTTATTATGCATATCATGTTATTCAATAATTTGTATGTTAGATTTATTTAATCTCACATAATGAAAAATATGTCGCATAATAATTAAACTTTTTCTTTCAAGTTAATCTTACTTAATTATCATGTGATTGGGATTCAAATTTCAATTTTAAAGTTTTAGATAATAATTTTCTCACAAAATAATAATAATAATAATAATAATAATAATAATAATAATAATAATAATAATAATAATAATAATAATAAAATTAACTCCACACATATATGAAGATAAATAATTCTGTGAAGTTGATGCATGGACATAAGTTTATGTGACAAATATATAGTGTGGATTAATTTAAATTGTTAATGGATTAATTTAAATTTTTAAGTTATTTGTTTTTTCTACTTAATCATAACTATTTTTGTGTCATTTTAGTTGTTATCTTATTGAAAGGTTTTAAAGTTTTAAATTCAGATTTTGAATCAGCTATAATTCAAGTAGTGATTATCTTAAACTATTCTAAATTATTATTGTTTGAAAAAATTTGGATATTTTTATTTTAAAAATAAAACTAATATATATATATATGATAAACAATCTAGATTATGAAATTATAACCCCCTTACAAAAGTTTAAATTTATTTATATTACACAAAAAATATTTAATGGTACAATAAGATTAATTTATTGGGTATTTTTAAAATGTGTTTATTTTCATAAAATAGAATAATGAAATTTATTTATCTGATAATCTTATTTTAAGGAGATTATGCATATAAAATTTAAACTTCATTTATGAATTGTATAATTATCAATTTTTTAAATAGTTAATAAATTATCAGTACCATTAGATTATATATAAATACATATATGTTTCATTAAATTTTCATTTTTTAATATTAAAAAATTATTAAGCCTCATTTAATTTAAATTTTTTTAAAAAAATAAATTTTAAATTTAAAAAATTATTTTAATAGAAAAAATATATAAAATATAAAATAAAATTAATTTAAATATTTTAATTTATATTAAATATGAAATAAATTTTATTTTTATAGTTAGAATTTGTGTTGGATTAAAAAGAAATGCTAAGAACTAGGTGGACCTAAAATTGTAAATATGACAATCTCGCATAAATATTAAGAACTAGCTTCGAGCAGAGCTACTGTACTGCCCTTTCCGTCGATCCACCTCGCGCCGTCGCGATCGAGCGCCAGCGTCATTTGCGCCGCCGCAGACGCCGCCGAGGCCAAGCCATCTTCCCTTCGTTCTCGGCCGAAAAATCCTCATGCAGCCGCACGATGGTGACAGGAATGTCGGCGAAAAGGCAAAGTAGGTGATCCTGATTTTCTGTTTTTCCCCCCCTCTTATTTTCCTCTTCGTTTCAGCAGATCGTCGCGTTTTATCCTCTTGAATGTAGAACTTATTTGATTGCAGGAATTCAAAGGGGAGATGGTCTTCGTGTTCCTTTTTCCATCTGATACCTCCTTCGTTCAGGTGGAGGAAGGTAAGATTTCTTCTACCTGTTAACAGCCTTCTCATTTTCATTATTGTTTATTGTATCTTCTGGTTGTCGTTTCCCTGCTTCACTTTTAATCCAAAAGGTTATTGTGTGATTTAAAAAAAACTGAATAGTACGAATGAAACCTTTCTTTAGCAGATCTTACACCTGGCGTCAGTGCTTAATATGCACAGTAAGACTCATCCAATAATGGAGCAAATTCGAGAGTGACATTAAGTGAATGACATGTTGGATATCTCACAGTGGAGGAAGGTCGTTTGGAAATTCCTCCGGGCACAAATCAGTAAATTCCTCGAAGATTTTCTTGTGCTCCCCCCATCTATGTTATCTAAATGGAGGCCTTTCTTTTTTTGGGAAGGCAGCACTAATTTTTTGTAAGCTTTATTTTTAGCTTGGTGAGGTGGTGTAGGTGTCAGTGCAATTTTCTTCCGCTTATGCTTGAACATGTATGTGTTGGTATGACCATAATGGGTAATGTTATGATCATACAACTAGGATTGTATAAATAGTATATGTATCACATTCATAGAGATGACATCACACCACACATCCTCTGAGTAATGACCTAAAGTGGTAAGCACCTTGCAGTGCTGGGTGATGGAGAGCGAGGTCTTGTCTACTCATGCCATCTTATAAGATTGGGAATGCATATGCTTTCAGACCAGTCCTAGTCACGACAGCAACCGAGATGATGTCCATGCAGTGTCTGTAATCAATGATAATAAGCTTGCAAGATTTACACTTGCACCTGAAATACATCTGCAAGATAGCACTTCGATGCCAATCAGGCCCATTCCGGGGTGTAGCCAACACATGCTATATCTTTCCTATAAATGACTCTCCTAGTGCCATTTCGACTTCGCTTGTTCTCTTGCAAGTGTCATGGATGACAATGTCTTTGTCCGAACTCTCATGCCCATCCTCCTCTTAACCCACAACCTCTATGTATAGATTCTTTGATGAGCAAGAGTGTGTGTAATGGCTCATCTTGTCACATATGAAACACGTGGCGCTTGCGACCTTGAAGCTAGAAGTGGAGGCAGTCTCCTTGCCTTTAGCATCGGTGTGGGTCGAGGTGCCCTTATGAAGCTGAGGAACAACTTGCTAAGGGATGGTCCTACATAGGCTTACTAGCTGCAATAGTCTATTGCTTAATATGAAGTGCCCTCCAGTAAGCCTCCTCAACTGTGGACATGTCATAGATTAACATCTTTTTCTTAATATCAAATTGCAGGCTGGTAAGGAATCGAGACATTGTTATGCTCTTGCCTTTAACAGATATTCAATTCATCAAAATAAGTCATATAATTGATAATTGAACTTGTGCCCTGTCTGATTGAAGAGAGCTCATCTAAAAACTAGTCATTATAAGTCAAAAGGTGATACTTTTGCCTTAATATCTTTTTCATCTCATGCCATGATCTTATGGAGATGGCTAGATCGCTAAAAGTTGTCACTTGCTGTTAATCTATCTTGGCATAGCCAGCACTTCATTCTAGTCCTTCGACATCGTGACCCAGTCTATTATCCCATTAGTGAAGGTCTTAGTATTCATTTGACCATCGAACAAGAGAGAATCGATCTTCAACCGCTTGGTGACCTCAAAATTGTCAAATGGATTGAATGTCGGGTTGACGCAGCCCTAGCTACGTGTTGTTGGATTTGAGAGAGAAAAGGCCCACAACACTCTCACAAAAGGTGGAAGAGAAAACTTCACATAACAATTCAATTTCAATTATCTAAAAAGCTTCTATTACAATAGTTCATGGGGCTTATACACGAAAGCCCTAAACATTGACCCAAAATAAAAATATGTAATATTTGACCTAATAATAGTTTGAATTATGCTAGATTGGTTGCCCAAAATTTGGCCTAGTTTAAAGTTATAGAATACTAAATGAAATTAGTGATAATTACTAAAAATAAAAAATACAAAAATTTCATTTTTGACCGACTAAATGATGGAATTTTGGGTCGATTACGGGGCTAACCGATTATAGGCGGCTCGATGGTGTATTCGTCTCCTTGAGAGTTTTTCGGATTGTGATTGGATGCTGAAAACAAATATTCGTAGCAAAAGTTATGGCTATTTTACTAAACAAATGTCAAATTTGCCTTGAATATGATGACAATTTACTCAGTTATGTCTTCCTCAAGACACTCAAGGTTAAGGATTTGATTCTATCAATTACTGTTGTGCGAGTTCTCAATGTCAGACAACTTCAAGTCCCCGATAAGAGAGGATCATTGATACATAGTCTTCTTTGGGCTTTGATTTTTGGGTGTCGAATTCGATGTATGCTTAGATGCCAACTACGATTATAACACCTAACCCTTCCTCATAAGGGTATCGACTAGGATGCTATGGCAGATTTCACCTGTTTAGTAAAACGACCATAGATGATTTCAAGTAATTGACAAGAGAGGATCATTGATACGTGGTTAGAAGGCTTGGGCCTTGAATTTCTGGAAAAATGAAATTAACAAAGAAGTCAGGCAACGGATTTGGTGTATGACTTGGATGCTAACTACGACTAGTCATACACCAACTATAACTGTGACACCACAACCCTATCCTCTTAAGCGCATCAACTGGGATTCAATCATAACGTGGTAGTTGGATTCATTGTTCCATTGATGGACCACAATGGTCGACGATAGCATCTCAAGGACATTCCTTGTGGTTGATGATAACACCTTGAGGAGGGATTTTTGAGGCTGATGATTGAGCTATAAGGAGTGTTTCGGGCTCTAACTCCTACTTTAAGCCATATGCCATTACTATATAAGGGCTATTAAGGTTTCTTTAAGCACTGCCTCAGTGTAATTCTTCTTTTATTGTTTCTTTGCATAGTGAAGATTTCTTTCTCACTTTCCTGTGGTCATTCCAGCAGGGTTCTCCTTTTTTCTTGTTATTGGATTTGTATACAATTTTTTTTTACCCCACATCCATTGAACAATATGAAGAAAAACTTTATGTTTGTCATACACTGGCTGGTCCCAAATAAATAATGCATTCTGCTTTCAGACCATGATTCTTTTTGTTTGCTTTGAAAGTGACTGTAGATTAACCACTAAGCACAACCTTGACGCTTTCTTAGTTTTGGAATTGTTTTGAGATTTTAGGTTGTTCCTTGTAAGGACATTGGTGGTGATAAAGATGCTCATCCAGCTTCCACCAGTGCTGGTGTTGAAACCTTGGATATCAAGAAGAAGGAGGTTGTTATTGACGGCGAGCAAGAGAAGGTACCATTTATTTTTGTAGTTCAGCAAAATAAATTTATTTAATCAGAAAGATTCTCAATTTTTTGTACGCATGGTATTCACATTTACTAATGTTTTGCAGCTTACATTGATTGGTGATGAAGAGCTGGAGAAATCTGAAAGTGATATTGATATTAATCTCTTAATTGATTTGGATAGTAGATTTTTTGTCAGGAAAAGAGGGCATGTTACCAGTCTTAGAGCGTGCATGTGAAACCCGAAGTAGCAATAATCTGGACGTTGACATCACTGATGAAATTGTTACAAGATTCAGATTATTTAAAAGATTCGATATTGTAACGGATTGCTCAGATCACCACTATGCGACTTGCTTAGTCAAGAAGGTAGATTTACCAACCAATTTTCCCATTATTGCTTTAATTTTCCTCAGAAATTCTTGCATTTTATTGTGGTCTCCATAATGTAGCCATCAAAGGATTGGGTGAAACATGTTCAACATGAGTGGAAGATCCTAGAGAGCAACTTACCAGGTGTACTAATTGGTGAATCTGTATATTATGGTGTTTTTGTTAATTTTTCTCCAGAACAATCTTACAGAATTTGTCCATGTGCACCAATATATTTCTTGATATGGAGTGCTAACATGTTCATCGTTCTTCTCTTAGCTATCACTAATAACAATTTTTTTGTTTTTGCTTTCACCAATAATTTTGTTAATTCATGACTGTAATTTAGTGTTCTTCAGTATATGATTGACATTCTTGATTGGTTTATTTTAACTGTACTTTTTTGTCATTCTGTCATCAATTGCATTCTTTCAATCAATTTGTGTCCCTTAACGATTTGACAATTACTAGATGCCTTTTTCTAGTTTATTCATCCTTCAATTTTCTTGGATTCATTGATTGGAAAAGAATGATTCATAATGCCGATGAGAAATTAGGATAATATATTCTATGATCACACTATCGTTGAGATGCAAGGGAAAGAGCCAATAGTTTGGTTACCATTCATATGATTAACAAATTAAATCCCCTTTGGTCTATTTGTACAGTTTAATTTGCTTATAAATGTAAGCAGATAGTATGATGTCTTTGTACATTTTAATATTCTTTAGATAATTGTATCTTACTTGTTTCTGTTTCTGTCTCTATAACAGAATCAATATTTGTTAGGGTTTATGAAGGAAGAATGGACCTTCTTAGAGCTGTTATAATAGGTTCATCTGGAACTCCTTATCATGATGGCATTTTCTTCTTCGATGTTTGCTTTCAACATGACTATCCACATTCTCCTCCGGTATTTGAGCTTTTAGTCATTACTTTTGTATAATTGCTCAAAATTAACATTTGAGGGAGTTTTCATCATTTCAAGCAGAAGGTACACTTTCGCTCGACCGGGCTTCGACTCAACCCTAACCTGTATGAAAGTGGGAGGGTTTGTCTTAGCATATTGAACACCTGGTTTGGACGCAAAGACGAAAAATGGAATCCAAAAATGTCTACCATTTTGCAAGTTTTGGTCTCTATTCAAGGACTTGTTCTGAATGAAAAACCATGCTTCAATGAACCTGCATATGCGCGAAAAGCAAACACATCTACTGGAGAGGAGAGATCCTTGTCTTACAACAGAAAGGTTTTCCGGATATCCTGCAAGCTAATGCTGCATGCCATGCGAAATCCTCCAAAGGTGAGCTTCCAGCCCTTTAATTATTCTGAGTGAAATAATTCATTTGTACATCCATTGCACCTTTATGTCTCATGTTATTTGGCATCTATCAGTTTCATGAAATGCATGGGAAACCGTGAAATCATTACTAAAATTGTGCAATATGAAAGTTCGTGGATGAGTTCTCTATGGCTTTTGTCATCAGATTATTTTAGTGTAGAAGCAATTATCTCTTTACCCAATGTCTTTTTTAGTGCATCTTCCTCTTGGCATTCAACCTCCTTGCCTGTCTTGTTTTTCGATATATTATCTTTCCTAGCTGATTTTGAGAAATTGGAGATAACGTTAACAAAAGAATGTGCAATAATAACCTACACGCAAATTAATAGAAACAATACTTTTGTAATAATAAGTTGTGAGTCCTTGTGGTAGTTTACAATTGCAGTCGTAACATAGGCAAGGTTTCTCTTGTCTCTGTAAATGATTCACAATCGGTAGTATTCTGAATCTCATAAATCATATATTTGATAAAGGAACCTGTTTTTACTATTAGTAATCTTTATCCATGGATAAACATTGAGAACAATAAATACACGAATAATATATTCATAGGGCCAATTGGTATATGCAAATCTACTAAATCTATGGATGTAGATCTATTAATTGCATCATATGTATCATTGAAATTTTGAAGGAGTATTGTTAATGCCTAAGAACGGTGTGACTGGTAGACTAAAATGAAAATGAATGAAAACTAGTACCTCACTATAAGGACCTTAATGGATTAGAAAGCTTGAAGTAAGACATTATTTCTGTGATTAGACCAACAAAAGAAATATCCAACATCAATAAGCAGACATCCCAGAAAATGCAAAAAAAAAAAAAAAAACAAAGCAACAATTAACAAGCTTATGTGAAACATAAACCATATTATCAAATGGTAGCTCAGCATTCAAGCCGAAACTAAATTAGCCAAAAGGAAACATAACTTTTCTAATTACTTGAGCGGTACACCAAAGATAGGTGGTGGGGACTCCACGATCGACCGTCTATTCATTCCTGGCAGAGTTTACCGTCGATGGCCGAGATCTAGCCATGCTGCTTCGATTTGGATTGATTGACTATTAGGACAGATTGGGAAAGATGGATGCTGCGGATCACTGACTCGATGAATTGGAAATCTCCTATTCATTCTGATTGATTGGAGATTCCATTTTGAGATGATTTTATTTCTCGCATTTATTTTGTATTAGTTGTTTCTATTTCAGTGATCATTATTTTAGGCATGTTATTTAGTATTTTCTCATTTGTGTGAGGAATTTATTATATTATGTATTTTTCTTTATTGAGTCAGTCTGTATAGAAGCCTATATAAACGCCTCCCTGTTACTCTTATTTCTTGAATGCTAAATAAATCTGATTTGTGTTTTTCCTAGGGATTATCTGATTCTGGAATGAATCGATATCCTGGATAGGGAAGGGCTTGTGCCTTGGGTGAGAATCCCTAAACTCCACCCGCTCCAGTTCTTCACCTTCGGGTTCGATTCTGTTTGTCTTGCACTTCTAAGCCTTCATCGTGTTTCAACTTCATTCACTCCACTCGACCGCGTCGTGCAGTTCTGCCAGACTCTTCCGACGCGCCTGCGATCAAGTGCGCCCGGCGGCCGCA
>JAEMOT010003869.1:669669-704582 GCA_019297695.1 Apostasia ramifera | reverse complement strand
TATTATTGTTATTTTTTAAACTAGTACTATTTTGGTCCTGTTTTGGTCCTCGCGCCAAACAGAAAAAATTAAATGCAGATCCGTAAATAGAGAAGGTAGTACGAAGTAAAGAGAGAGGATGCAAAGATCTCCTGCAATACTAGTTGAGATGACCCGCAGCAATAGCTTGGTGGATGGAGAGAAGATGGCCAATAGCTACTGTAGTCATTCTGCACACAATTGAGAAGTCAATAGTGGGGCAGAAGATTAGGTTAATGTTTTCACAGACAACCAACTTAAGACCAACGATGCCGAAAACGAAAATATTTTTGTAATAACGGCGTTATACTCATTTCTTTTAAAACCACTCACTACTAATAAATAGGCCCTATATAATTTTATTTAATTGCTAGTGAGCCACGGACTAGGGCGGTGTAACAAGTCTAAGATCATGGGTACAATTTTGCGATTCATACCCATTCCATTATGGGAAGGTCGGGACGGGTTAAACGGGCTTTTGTAAAAATTGTCTTCTTTACTGGACATCAGAGGATCCCTCATGTTTTTTACTTTATTTTCTATTTGCTGCTTTTGCTTTTTTTTTTTTTCTCCAGTTCTCTCTTTGCAGGGGCATATGTTGCCACTCAGGCCTTTCTCCAAGGAAGATCTACTGCGTGTCATTTTAGGACTCCTCTTTGTCAACATATAGATAACAATGATCTCTGCAAGAATTCATATGCTCAATATTAGCGATATCAACATTTAATCTTTTGTATTTTTTTTTTAATATGATTCATGATATTTATTCACCGTTTTTCCTGTAGCATTTTGAGGACTTTGTTGCTGCGCATTTTCAGCAGCGAGGATACAACATCCTTGCAGCGTGCAAGGCTTACTTGAGTGGTGCGTCGATTGGTTGCAGAAGAGAAGAAAATGAGACGATGAATGCTTCCATATGCGAGAAAACCTGCTCATCAAAATTTGATTCCAAACTGGGTTTGCTAATTCCTGAACTTGCCAAAGAATTTACTCATAAAGGTCTTCATTGCAGTCCCTGAAAGTAAGCGCACAGGTTAGTCCCCTTCCTTTTTTAGGTCTTTATATAGATTGATACTAGAGATTTTGGGCATGGAATGAATGCTTTTTAATACAGGGTTTAATGGTGTAGGGTTGGCAAGAACATTGCTTGATAGTTGATATCTTTGAAATTACTCCGAACTCATTTGGTATTGGCTTGAAACTGATTTTGATTGGATTCAATGCCCCTTTTCGCTATCTCGAGCTTTATTTTGAGTTAACTCCATTCTGGTTAGATTGTAGCTTATATGCATACGTATATGAACAACATACACTCGTGCATTATGTGAAAATATTCAATGAAAACCTTTAGTTTATTAGTTAAATATCGGAATTACATCGTGTTCTTGCACACCCCTCACAACAGAGGTTAAGCAGAAACGTTTTTGGAAGAGATTCATACAATCTCGGCTTCGTTTCTCTGCATACTTCTTCGTGATCTATTGCACTCAAATTTAAGGTTTTTGTTATAATATGAGTAGATTTTGGAAGCTAAACACAAATTCGGGGGGCCTCAGAGAGTTTTTGGACTACCCTTAAAATGAAAGACACTGTGGGCCAGGAAAAAACATTTAAAACACGAAAAATAAATTTTAGTTATAAAACAACAAACTAAGTCTTTATCTCACTAGATAGAGTCGGCGACATGAATCCTTTGTTTTCATTGCACTGTATTAAACAACAAATCTTCATTTAACTCCAAATATATAAGATCATTTCTTATAATTTTTTGTCATTTTTTTAGTTTTCTTCTTCCTCTTTAAATATGTGTAAGATCTAATAATTTAATTTTTTTTATTATAGCTTATTTTTAATTGGGGTCACTCTAACCTTTTTACAGATGTATTTATTTCTTATCTTATTTTTTTGCATATACTTTCTCATCCACCTTAGTATTCTCATTTTTACGATATTTATATCATTTGTATGTTTTTATTTTGTAGGCCAATATTTAGCACTATAAAATTTCACCGACTTTATAGCTGTTCTAAAATAAATTTTAGTTATGCTGGAGTTAAAACTGAGCCTGAATTTTGAACATGATAAAGTAGGCTGTGATATCTTATAATGTTCTCAATTAACTTAAAATTCCTCTTTTTAAATTTACTTCAACTTGACTCAAAAGTGTGAAACCTCTAAATTTAGTCGACTTAGGCCCTGTTTGACGCGAGGACTAAAATGAGGATCAAATTTTNTATTATTTTATTTTACATACTCAATAATTTTTAATAAAAATATTAATTTTATTTCACATCTTAAATTAAAATACTCGATTCAAATATTTTGGTCTAAGATGTGAAATAAAATTAATATTTTTATTAAAAATTATTGAGTATGTAAAATAAAATAATATTTTTTCATATTAGAGTTTGTGTAGAATGATTTAAAAAATTTATTTATTATTATTATTGTTATTTTTTAAATTAGTAGTACTTTAGTCTTGATTTTGGTTCTTGTGCCAAACAGAATTTTAGACTTATGTTACTCTACTTGTCAGTCCTTGGAGTTGATTTAAACTCAGAAAATTGAAATCCTAAGATGCGACAAACTAAATTTATAGCATTATTAGTTAAACTTTGACTTATAAATCTTTCGATTTAAATTCTCATCTCAAAAATTTCTCGATCGTAACTCTTTTAACTTAAAATTTACGTAAACTATCTTTCTGACATGAATCTAAAAACTTTAAATAAATCTCTCGAATTTATGTTGTTGATGAGTTAGCCACGTCTTTCGAAAAATTCGACCACAAAAAAAATTATATCTTCGTGTTTTCTTCGTCTCTTTAACAATTTCTAACCGTAAAATGGAAATAATTCTTTAAAAAAAAAAAGAAAATTTGAAATGTAGTTCGGGGACCATTTTCCTGTCTCATCAATAATCATTGTGATGTCTCTTTCTATGGATTATGAAGTCTTCCTCTCAAACTTGGGACTAATCAAAGTCGTCCCTTGGCCCCACCAAAATTTTTAAAAAATTAATTATTTTATATTTTTGATGTTTAAATTTTTAATATTACACATGAAAATTATAATCACAATTTTATGATATATTGTGTATGTGTTTTAATATATATATATATATATATATCATGATTAATAAATAATATTAAAAAATTAATTATAAAATATATAAAATAATTAAATTTTAGTGATATATATATATAATTTTCTCATGATTTTCACCGTGCCTTAGAGCCAACCTTAAAGAGGGGTGATTTTGAATATTTGTCTCCTTTTCTTCTCAATTCTCATGACTCTTGAAATCTTATAATAATTTTTTTTATGTTTCTATTTGAAGATATTAATAACAGAGCTTCTCCTATCTGAGTGAAAAAAAAAAGATTTTTAAAATTAAAAAATTTTAGATTTGGGTTTACATCACTATAATTTTTAAATAAAATCAAAAAAATTTTACTATTTAGGGCAAAGAATAGAAAAAAAAGATATATATAGCAACACAAACATAGAATTAATGAGATTATATATGATACTACTGCAATACATATAGTATTTATAAAAATATATTTAATTTATTTAACAAATAAGATTGGTTATTAAGTGTCATTCAGCTTAAAAAGAAATTGAATTATTTTTTCAAGACAAATTAAATTATTTTTTCTTTTGATAATCAAATTAAATATATTTTTTTATAGAAAAATTATGTAAATTTTGATCAGCTTGAAATGCTAATTTGATGATAAATAATAAAAATTTATAATTATAAAACCACGTGTAAATTTCTGTTAGGGAGACCAGGCAGCCTGGTGTGAAGTCTGAACCAAGATTTTAAAACTCGATTTAATTTTGATTTCGATCACAAGATGAAAATATTAATTTCAATAGTTTCTATAGTTTCAGTAGTTTTAGTATCGATAATTTCAGTTTTTTATTTATAAATTAAAATTAAATTTATTAATGATAATTATTGAATATTATTTTTTAAGGAAAAATGAGTTTGGACAGTTTCGACTGAGTTTTAGTTGAGTTTCTAAAACTGTCGAAATTTGATAGCTTTTTCTAATCGGTTTCGACTGAAACCGATCCAAATTTATCGAAACTCTATAATTTTGATCGAATTTTAAAACCTTGATTAATTGAAATAGTTCAGTGTTTTGAAGTGTCTGTAAATAATTTTTTATTTTCCTTCTCATTTTGAGTTCAGGGTCAGTCCAATCTTTTATTTTTTCTATCAAATCTTATATAATTTTAATAATAAAATTCATATCTAATTTCATTCAACTATGATTATAAATGTTGCTCAAAATTCAAAGCTTATTAGAACTAGACTTATTTTTTTACGAGTGAGAGTTAGTTCGCTTAAAATAAGATTAGCTTAGCTCAAACATAATTTGATATACATAAATCAGTAATTTTTAATCATTATATTTAATATTTATGTAATTTATATGAGTAATTGATATATCAAACACAGGCTATAAAAATATTTTGAAGAAAGAATAAAACTTTTTGGATCAGTATGTAAAACCTATAAGGACCGAGGAACCTATATGCAATTTGTCTTAAAAACATACGATTGACCTATCCGTGGACTTATTGGTCTTCCTTCCCAACCATAAAAGAAAAGATATTGGCGCCAGTTGCTTCAAGGCAGCTCCCATGGCCGCTACCCTCTCTCTCTCTTCCTCTCTTCCCTCCGTCATGACTTGGTTCTCTCGCGGTTCTTCCTTCTCCGTCTTCCTCCTCCTCGTCCTCTTCATCCTCCACCCGTCTCCATCTTCTGCTTCCTCTCCCACGAAGGTCTCCTACGCCGAACACTGCGGCTCAATCGTCCCCCAATCTACTTCCTCCGGCGTCTTTATTAGTCCTTCTGACTCCTTCCAGATCTCATCCGGCTACTACACCGGTGGGAAACAGCTCTTTGCCGCTACCAATCAAAGCTCTGCTCCACAACCCGAGCTCATCGGTGTCGGCTCCTTCCGATTCAACGCCCGATTCATCCACAGAACCCAATCTGCCGGAACCCTTCAGATCAGTGGAAGCTTGTCGATTGTTGGCCCTTCCCTTATTTCTGTTAAGTACACCGAACGACGGCCCCGTCACCATTGGCAACGTCTGCATTCTTCTGTCGTGTTCTCAGGTACATCCGTGATCTTTGTTGATCTCTCCGGATTCTTGTCCGAATCAACCGAAGAGCTCTGTATGGTGGGCACTGGCTCTTCATATTTCTACGAAGCTAAAGTTATCAAATTCTCCGTTGTTTTCAAGCTCCATTACCCCAAGATCTCAAATATTTCTACCAGTCTAGTTAGTGGAACGGTGGAGAGCATAGATCCAGTTGGAAACCCTAATTACTTTGACAAGGTCTCTATTTTAGCTTATGCCCCGAGGAATAACTACAGTTACACGCAGCTGAACAAAATTAGGGATTCTTGCGCCATATTGAATGTTCCCAGTGGAACTCGAAAATTTGAAACGGGTTCTTTGTGTTCTTATACCTCTAACTTACTGCGTGGAAATTATAGATTCGAGGAAGGAGTTCATCCCTTCTCAGGGTTAAAAGATTATTCACTCAACTTCTTGAGTTTTAATGAGGTTTATTGTTCAAAGGAGGACGAGTTGCATATGCGCATTGGGATTTCTAATTCGAGTTTTCATTGGTATGAAACTCCGCTTAAACCTGAAAATTCGCTGGTTGCTGAAGGGTTCTGGGATAACAAAAATCACCGGATTTGCTTAGCTGCTTGTCGAATTAATGCCACAAAGAATGCTCTGGAGATTGCCTCTGTAGGTGATTGTTCAATTCGTCTTACATTGTGGTTTCCTAGAGTCCTTTCTATCAAGAACAGGAACAAAGTTGTGGGGCGTATGTGGAGCGATAAAGATAAGAATGAACCTGACTATTTTAGCATGGCATCATTTAGGGATCTTGGTGATCATTTAAGAGTGGATACAGGCATGATATACGAGTATACTCGATTGGATGATGCGAGGAAGTTGTATGATTCTATGAAAAGCCATTCAAAAAGTCAAAATAAAACATATCCTGATGAAAATTCAAAGAGAGATTTGAGCTTTTCAATTTCATTGAGTAGGGGTAATAGTTCTGGAAGTGGTCATGCCAACCTAATTTCTTTTGCCGACACCCTTTATGTTGATTCCTTTCTGGAGCAGCCCCAAGCAGCTGATGTGTATGAGTGGAATGTTAGCTATGGAATTTACTACAGGAATCATAGTTATTCATCTTCTTCCACAATGATATCGGCAGAAGGATTGTATAACAGTAGAACTGGACTTCTCTGCATGGTTGGATGCATGTATCCTACATTTTCTTCTCCTATTAAGCAAGATCATAAAACTGAGGACTCCATGGACTGCAGCATTGTCTTAAATTTCCAGCTTCCTCCCATGAACCCAGAGGCTGGGGAGCTTTTGAATGGTACAATCAAGAGTATAAGGGAAACTTCAGATCCTTTGTATTTTGAACCTCTATCGGTGTCATCATACCATATGTATGAATCCCAAGCTGCTAAACTAATGTGGAGAATGGATATAGAATTTATCATGATTATCATCTCTCTTACTCTGTCATGCATTATCATAAGGTGGCAAATCTTATACACGAGGAAACATAGAGAAGTCCTTTCTGCCATATCTCTTACCATGCTTGTTTTAATGATTGTTGGCTACCTTATTCCTTTGATTTTGAACTTTGAATCCTTGCTTATCATGGTACGTAACAAGAAGAATACTTTTATTCGGAGTAATGAGTGGATTGTGGTGAAAGAGGCCGTCGAAAGAGTCCTAACATTGACAGCTTTTCTATTACACTTGCGGTTGCTTCAAGTCTCGTGGTCCGCAGATGAAGGCAGGAATGATTTACGGGTTGCCGAGCGAAAAACTTTCATGTTGTGTTTGATTCTGTATTTTGTTGGTGCTGTGATTGCTTGGTTTGTTCTTTCAAGGAATAAGTCTAATATGTGGGAGTGGGAGGATCTCTTGCCATATGCTGGGTTGATACTTGATGCATTTCTGCTGCCTCAAATTGTCACCAACATATTTCGGAACTCGAAAGAGAAGGCACTTTCCATTCCTTATTATGTTGGTATGACAGCAATTCGCACAATACCTCATTTATATGATCTCTTCAGATCTCACTTGTTTGTGCCATATTTCCAATCCGTTTACAATATTTATGCGAGTCGTGAAGTTGAATATTACTCATCTCTATGGGATACCATAATTCCATCAACTGGAGTTCTTTTTGCCACCACCATCTTCTTGCAGCAGCGTTTTGGTGGCAACTGTATTCTTCCTACAAGATATAGAAAACATGATGGATATGCGACTATTGCTGAACTTAATCTTTAGCTCAGTTTGTAATTCACAAGGTAAAAGTTTGCATATGTTTTCTTTCTGTTTCATTTTAAGTGCTTGTTTAATCTAAATGTTTCCTTATTTAGTGAATAAAACCATGTTTTTAACCATAGTACGCATCCCTTTGTTACTGTTATTTGTATTTTACTTAGTTTAACAAGGTTTAATGAGGGTTAGAGCTGGTACTGAGTTTTTTTTTTTTTTTTGATAAAAAGCTGGTACTGAGTTGAGTTCTAGGAGTTCGGATTTCTAACTCAGGCTCAAATTATTCTAGCTTGTGTTGATTCGAAATCAAAGGTTTTTGTAGAAGGTTGAACCAGGTGACGGTTATAGGTATTGAATCTATGACCTCCCAATACAGTTTTCTTAATTCTTATCATTGTCATGTAGTTGTATATGTATATTTTGTAGCCAACTCGAAAGTAATCTGCAGCTCATCACCCTTGACTCGACTCGACTCGAAATCTTTCGAGTAGAAAGTATGACTCAAAACTTGAATCTCGGGTGAACGTATGGTTTCTACTAATTGCACGCCTTAGGCTTTGCGCTGTTTGGATATGATTGAATTAACCACGGTCTATAGCTTTGGAGACTAAAACTAATACTTCATGATTATGCTTTTTCTCACTGTTAAACAAATCATTTGACATATTGTGCTAATAAACCAATCCTGATTAATTACGCAGCTCCATATCCAAAAATCACGCTTAAAAGCTAAAATGCCAACCAGATGATATGCCAAAACTGCATCTTTAACTGCTCCAATCTTTCAAAATTTCCTTTCTCATGCAGTTGTTTAAGTCACATAATATTATACTTTACATGCTGAAGCACTCTTGAAATTGTTCTACAGGGTTGCAATCAAGCAGCATAACTTTATCAATCAATTTGTATATTGGAGAAAGTAAGGCATGTGATCTTCCCTGCAAGTTCGATAAACAAGGAGGCACCTCCAGTTCATGTATTTAGGAAGTAGAAGGAATTTAGTATTTTATGATGACTTAGAGTCGAAAAAATAAATAAATAAATAAAGAGTGTTCGAGTGCCGACCTTATATGTGGAAAACTAGTTTAGAAAAATATTACGATCCTTGAGGCTGTAATGATCTTGTATTATTTTCTTATAATTACAACTTTAAGGACCCTTTGTTAAATCTATGGTTTCTAACAAACGTAAAAGTTTAAGTGAATAATTTTATATTTTAACGCATTTCTCTACGTACAATGATATGAGTTTATTTGCTTTGCATTGTGGAGTTTAGGATAGAATTATTTTTTGTTTTAAAACTTTATGATTTAGATGATCGGAGGTTACTAAAGATTTGAACTTGAGACTTCTGACTCAAATATTATGCTACTAGTTACCAACTAACTTATATGAGAATAAGATTTATTTATAACAGTGAGGATAGCTCTCTGTTTTGTATCTTTGTGGTGTTTTCTTCTCTCGTCATTCTTCGGCTCTCTTCCTGGATATCCTATGAATGGGGATATTTATAGATTTCTTTGATCGAGTATGGAAGAAGTTCAACTTCTAATTTGTTGAAAGAAGATGCTAAGAGCCTTTTATGTGAAGTTGGTATTATGATTCTCTTTTAAAATTGCTGCTTTGTGGAAAGGACACTGCTGGCTTGACATATGTTCTTCATGAGTCGAGCACATGTAGGAAGGAAGAGACTCTTTTCTGTATTGATGCATTGAAGTTGAATCAATGACGATCGATATAATCTCTTTGTCAAAAGGATGATGCACATTGTTGTTGAAGTCGAGATGTTAGTTTTGAGAGAGAATTTCATCTCCGACTTATGCAAGTGATCAACCACTTAAGCCATATAGGCTAATTTATAATTTATACATATATATGTTGTGGTTAATATTTTTTTGTATAAAAGTTTAAATAGAAAACGTCATTATGATTAATTAATAAAGAATTTTACAGATTATATTAGCAGACTATAGCATATATTGTGTCTATTTTTATGATTTATTTTTTTAAATTTATATTTTATAATATATATATATATATTATAAATACTGTTTTTTTATATTGAAAGTTTGTTTATTTTATTTTTAATAAATTTAATATTATTCTAGAGGTTATTATGAAACATAATTCAGATATAGACTTTTATAAATAGATCAAATTCGAAATCCCGAGTTCCTACTCAATCTGATTTACGATCTAAAAGGATCTTAATTAACTATAAGTCGATTTGATATATAACTCGATCCCAATGAGTTCGTCACAACCTCAGTGATCCCAATGAGTTCGTCACAACCTCAGTGATTTCATTTTATTAGTATTTCATGTGATAGCTATTACTTTAATCATTTGTTTCTTAAATAAGAAACATAAAATTGTACTCTAACTTAAGCGAAAAAGTATAACTTTTTATTGCTTAATTTTTTTATTGCACTAAATGACTGAATTTATTGTAAACAAAAAAAAAATTAATTACTATGCGTACTTATAAATTTTAAAATAATTATAAAATTTTGATTTAAGCTTAAATTAATATGATTTATTCAATTTTAGATTATTTTTAAGTTAAATTGAGATTACTTATTAATCCTATTTGCGTGGCGTGGAGGTCAGGTGGGCCGAGTCACGGGTGTGATGGAGGCTAGGTGGATCGAGTCATGAGTGTGGCGGAGGCCAGGTGAGCCGAGTCACACATTCACGTCCAGCGCCTTGCCCAACAAGTAATGCATGGTTGTCAAAAGAAAGTTAGGATCAACCTGTGGCACTAAGGTGCTATATGTAATATGAGATTTAGTAGCATCCATCCTATCAACAATTACTTTTAAGAGAGTTGACAAGCACTAAAGATCCTTACATAATAAGTATTTTAGGATTTTCGTTTACATTAAATATAATTAGAAATTTCTTATAATCTTAGTTCTATTTTCTTCTATAAGAAACATAATAGAATCTGGATGTACAAAATCAAGATTAAAAGGATTTTTTATCTATTTCTTTGACTCTTTCTGATCTCGACAAATTCTTCAATATTTTTTTTTCTTAGAATTAATAGACCTTTTACTAAATTTTCTTTTCAAAAATATTACATATGATTAGAAGCTAAATAATCAAAAGTATCTAAAAATAATAATTGAAATTAAGCACTATGAGTTTGATAAATAGTTGCATAAATTGATCTTGTAAGTACCAACATGATAAATAATTTTTTTGAGTAAAAATCATCAAAATAGTAATCGTGATACATATCAAGAAAATAGTAGTAGCGGGAGATATCAATAGCAAGTGTTTAAATCAAAATATCGATGTCAATTAATTCTTATTATTTATTTGATTTAGTTTGAGGTTATTTTTTTTCTTAAAAAAAGTTAGAAGGTATTTTGGACTTTGGGCCGGGCTAAAAAGGGGAAGAATGTGATGTAATTTTGGGAGCCCAATTGGAGGGGCAAAAACGTAATTGCATTAGTACTTTTCACCCCATAAAGGTAGGGTTAGGGTTTCTCCTCGATCGAAGAGGAGCCGGCGTCAGCGAAGTCGGAACCGAGCGCGGCGCTAACTTGGGAGGGGCGGTGAAGGAAGAAAGCATCAAGATGGTGAAGTTTCTGAAGCCCGGCAAGGCTGTCATCGTCCTCAACGGTCGTTTTGCCGGCCGCAAAGCCGTCATCGTGCGGAATTTCGACGACGGCACCCGCGATCGCCCGTACGGCCACTGTCTCGTCGCTGGCATCAATAAATACCCGAGGAAGGTTATTCGAAAGGATTCTGCGAAGAAGACTGCGAAGAAGTCTCGGGTGAAGGCTTTTCTGAAGGTTGTGAACTATACTCACATCATGCCTACTCGATACACTCTCGATGTCGATCTCAAGGACGTGGTCACCGTCGATGCGCTGCAGTCGAGGGACAAGAAGGTTACAGCTTGCAAGGAGACGAAGGCACGGTTTGAGGAGCGTTTTAAGACTGGTAAGAATCGGTGGTTCTTCACCAAGCTCAGGTTCTAGGTGAATTGAGTCTATTGGATGTGGTTCTGCTCTTGGGTTCTTCCTATATTTCCAGTTTTCCGTCATTTTCTTGGCAATGTTATGGATCTGAACACTATTGTATTATGGGTTTCATCTGCTATGTTCCAAATCACTTTTGCTACCAGATTCAACTTGATCACTTAGTAAGATTGAATGTTCAAGTTTGTTTGCTCTTTCTATGATGATGAGATCTGGTATTGTTTGTCTGTGAAGTATTTATTGCTTCTGTTCAAGTTCACTTATGATACAATAGATTTTATTTATGGGTAAGATACCTGTCTCATATTGTTCTAGTGGGGATTAATTGTAAGTCTAGTATTTGACACATTGAGACTGGAGTAATTAAGTTGGATCTTAGAAAGGGATAGCTAAACTTGAAGACAAAATTAGACTCTGTAATGTGATATTCTTGAGTTTCTGTTTGCACTTTAGAAGTCAGAACTTGTAATGGGATCTCAAAATGAAGTCTTTTAGTACAATACTGATCTCGCATTAACATACCGTTCATAAATGCTGGTTGTGGTTACAAGCAAAATGACTGCACGTAGGCAGGTAACTACTAGAACCCATACTCTCATCAAAGAAGATTATAAAAGTTCTGGAGGATCTTGATAAAATATGCTAATTCCATTTTGAAATCTTATTCTCTTCGTTTTTGTATTCTCTTGAAAGCTTAAAAAGCCATCTCGTGTAATCTCTTGTGTAACAAAGGTGAGAATAGTGGAACTTTCAAGCTGCCCAATGGCGTTGTGGTTTTACTTGATAAGGGGGATTATTATGTGAAAATTGTCTTGATCTGCTTTCTTGCAATTTGTGTTTGTGCCTCTTTTATTTTTACCTCATTTGTCTATGACACTGATACCACCCCTTGGTGATCTCATCTATGAGCTCCAACATATCCCAAGGTAGGTCATTCCCAGGTGATAAAGATCTAGTGTCCTTTCAAAAGTGACAGATTTTATCTTCAATATTTTTGGTGCTTTAATGGAGACAATTATTGTAAGAGCCAGAGGATAGCTAGTAGGTGTGTTCGCCAGAAGCTCTAAACTATATCTCAAGGAGGTAAGTCCTCGTGGCTAAACCAACTAGGACTAGCAGTAGAAGATGCACTCCCACAACCACCTTTGATGGCTCGAGAGGAATAGAGACATTGGAACAACCACCTCCACCTTATAGGTCGATGGGTCATCAAACCACGAAGTCGACACCACCTTGACCTAGAGATGGAGGATCTTAGAGCCACTATAATGCAACTTGCCAAAATGATAGCAGACCTCGTACAAGCCCACGGGGAACTACAACTGCCAACACAACATCAAGACCCTCGCATTAGAACGATGACGGCAACGATCGCTCAGTCACTCATAGTGGTAGCTAAACTCTCTAAGGGGAAGAAGATCATGGAGAAAGCTATTAGCAGAGGGACAATGACAGATTAACTTGTCACAATGTAGCCGCCCCTTTTAGTGAAGGGATCAAGACCTGTGACTATCCTGCCATTTTTTAAGGAGCTTGAAGCTAGACACCTATGATGGATGCCTTTGAATTGGATCTCATTTCTTCCAATATTTTGACACCTACAAGTGTTAACTCTTCGATAGAATGCTGAAAAGATTTGCATTGAAGTGGTTCATGTTGATCCTTACTAAAACTCTGAATGCGTTTGAATAATTTGCATGCTTTGCAGAAAGTTTGTGGCTTCTTGTGCGGCCCCTCACACTTTCAAAGGTTGACAAAATATTCCAGTTAGAAGCAAAGCCCATAGGTAAACCTACCACAGAGTGTAGAGGACTTTGTTTTGGGCAGACAACCTCTCATGTATGTTCCCTTGATGCTGATCATAGACAATGTAATACTCTTTGCCATGATTGTAATGCACCACGTGGGAAGTATGGAATACAACTCATTTTTGCATTTGTACGACATCCCCAAACTAATGGGCAAATTGAGGTAGCCAACATATTGATATCTGGAATTCTTCAAAGGAGGTTGTAAGGAGCAAAGACTTTATGGGCTTTGGAGCTCTTAGGAGCTCTTAGGCCTACCATACTATGCTCAGTGAAGTCACTAAGGAGTCGCCTTATTATTCTTCGGTAGGAAAGCTGTCATCATTGTCTAGTTGGAGCATTTCTCCACACTCGTCAAAATAGCTGCTGGATTTACCAAGGATTTATATTATTGGCAAGGCCTCAACGATGAGTCTAGACATTTGGACTTAGACTTGATAGAAAAGAAGAGAGAGGTTGTTGTAGTGATGAATTGGGAGATACTTCAACAAGGGTGCTGAATCAGATGGTTTTATCTAGGAGATTTGTATTATGTAAGTGTGAGCTTATTGGGTGCGATGTGGGAGTACGCAAATCATTACCCTATTGGGAAGGACCCTGCATCATGAGGGAAGTTGCGTCACAAATGCGTACCGATTACAGATATATAATGACGAGATCATCCCTCGCATCTGGAGTGGGAATGACTTGAAATGCCTTTACCAACCCTTCTAATTGTAATAGACTGGTGGTACATCAACTCAATTCTCAATGAAAGAGAAAAAGTGTTTGTTTCTTATTCGTTATAATTCTTAGGCGCTCTTCGAGTGAGGGGTTCAAACATATCTCGTGCGTCCTCATTGAGAAAGAGGGGAGATCATCCTAAAGCACTTCTCCTTCTCAAATTGAAAAATTGAGAAGGCATTCTACTGTAAGGCCTTGTGATGAGGCCTATGAAGTACGAACACTATACGGGGACACTGGACACGGCACAACACGACGACACGACAATTTTTCAAAATATAGGATACAGACACGGCATGACACGCCAAATACAATAATAAAATTTATAATTCATACTTAAGAAAAATATATAAAACATAATGCATACTTAAATTTTTAAATATAAACAATTTGTAAGTAGCACTAAGGTCTCATAAAATCAACATGAGAACTTAGGAACAAACGTCGTCGAAATTAAAATGATTTGAGATATAAATTTAGAGTTCATTTTGAATAAGAAAAAATACAATTTTACTTGTTAGGACAATCACCTTGAGTACAACAATAAGAGGAAGTAAGATCTCTCGGTGTTGAAGATGAAAGAAGGATAAATGTGAAATTAGAGTTTTAAGAACGCCAAAATCTTATGTCAATTGAAATTAGAGTTTTAAGATCTCTCGGTGTTGAGTACAGCATTAGACTCACTCGAAAGAGCGCCAAAATCTTTTTTTTTTTTTTTTGATAATAAGAACGCCAAAATCTTATGTGGATTCGAAGGCAACATTTCTTGAAGAGATTACTGTGTTACTGCATAGCATTGTTGGAGTCATAGAAATTGCGGAGTTGTCAAGTTGGTTGCTTTCATGGTTTTATCCATAATAACATCGGTGTAGGTGGTGCTCACTGTTTTGGCAAGGTCTTATTAGGTCGACAAAAGCAGGAGGTGAGCTAGAGCGAAGAGCAAACGAGAACATCGAAGAAAAAGGGGAAAAAGGGTAAAACCTACGCTCCTACTTTTAAAGCTCAAGCTCTTAGATAGGTAACATATTTTGCCTTCAAACAGAATATAATGTGGACCTAAATGACTAACTTGAAACACTCACCTTTACGTAATTGAAATAGTTTTTTTTTTTTTAATTTGCATTATGGAAATGTTTGTGACTGACTGTGCATGCTCTATGGCCATGAGTTTTGGCAGTTAAACTGCAAAATATTTGTAATGCTGTAGTTGAGATGTTGATATTTGTAATGCTGCAGAATATGAAGTCTATTGCTGTTGCAAATGTTCATGGTCACCTGCTCTACACATGCTTGCAGTTGTTATTTTTCTATATACTTGTGGTTTTTAAGCGAAAAAAAAAAAAAAAAACTCTGATCATCTCTAGCTTTTAGTTTTTTAACAGCATGTTATCTCATATTTTGAGTTTTGTTTTGTGATGAAACAAGAAGGTTTTAGCACAGTGGTAAGGATTTTGTGCTACTGGCCGTGGTACTTTTTGTGGACTGTTGGTGGTTTGCTTTTTGGCCAGAAGGATTGATAGAGGAAAAATTTTTGAGTTCGAATGATCTTTTTAAAGAAGAAATATGTACGTTATTTTCATGTAATGACAACTTCTCAAAGAAATTCAAGCCACTTTTATTGTAGGTCAAATTATTTATTTTATTTATATGAGAATTATTTTATATATTTAATATTTATATAATGTTATTTTTTTTTATTTAAAACCATCCGATTTAAGTCGACTCAATCTAATCTAGTGTTTGCAGCCTTGAACTCAGCTTGAAAAAATCCTTAAGCCAGGAAATTGACTTGTGGCTTAACTCAAAAGGTTTGATTTGAGCTTGGTTCGAGTGATTTTCATTCTGAGATAAATTCTTACCCCTAATAATATGAATATGATCCATCAAATAATAATAAGGAATTTTTACATACAGGATATGAAATTTACACAAAATTATGTATTTCACCGTCAATTCATAACAATTTAAATCCACGTGATTATAATTTTTAATTGAAGTAAGAAAATTGATGTGTTTACAGTAAAAAATAAAAATATATATTAGAATTTAAATATTAATAAATTTATGTATTTTAATTTATATATAATATTATAAAATATATGAAATATGTGAAATATGTGAAATGCGTAAAATTTAAATGAATATGGTGTGATAGTGGTAATATTTATGAATTGATGGTGAAATGTGTAATTTCATATAAATTTCATGTCCTATATGTAAAAATTCCTAATAATAATATGAACCGGACCAAGGTTGAAAGTGTATTCCAAATTGGTCTCAGGTTTTCAAAAACCTCGAAATGATCCGCTGAGCTTGTATTTGAACTGCTGATTAGTTCCATTGTTTAAAATTTCATTATTTTTAAGGTCCCTCCCATTAAATGTTATTTTCGTACTAAAAAAAAAAAGGGTTATCTTCAGCTATATTTTGATTTTTTACTATGAATTTTTTGAATGAACCAAAATGCCCATGAGCTTCTCTCCTTCATCCTCTCGTCGCGCACAATAAGTGTCGTGCGGCCCATCGAGCATATGACGGCTGCACCCCGCAAGCGGATGGTGCACTGCGTGAGTGAATGGCTGTCACGCGCCGCTTGCGTGCTCACACAATCGTCGTAGCACGGCCTGCGTTGGACAAGCTGCATGCGGCTCTACTTGCAAGAGACGAGCAATGATAGAGAAGGCTAGCAATCGCCGCAGCAGCTTGCAAAGGAGAGAGAAGATAGAGAGAAAAAAGTAAAATTAAATTTTAAAAAATAAGGACAAATAATTTTTTTTTATTAGCTTTAACAGCAACATAGCGGCCGGGACTTAGCGTAAAAACAAACTCAGGGACTTATTTCTATGTTTTTCAAAAGTTGGTAGTCATTTTTCATCATCATTTCAATCTGGGGCCTAAATGCAATTTACCCAAGATTTATTATCGGCCCATCACGCTTGGATGCTGCTCCGCACGAAAGCATCTAAGGAGATTGCTATGCGACCTTCCGCGTAAACGGACGTTTGCGACTGCTAAAACCGCGGGAAATCGTGAGTTATAGTAAACGCTTTTTGGTTAAATTTGCTCAATTTTAACGGGGACAAAAACAATACCGCATAGATATTATATGCGACGTAGAACGCTATTACGCTAAACTTTCTATTTTCTTTATACTAGTTACAGAGCACGTGATTAAAAAGCTAGTTACAAAAGTTAAATTTTCTTTCATTAAATTAAAGAAAAAAATTTAATATGTATTAATCACATTAAAATTTATTTATATTAGTACTATTTTATAATCTTAAATATTACATAAACACTACTCAAGTAATCCTCGGCTAAAAATAAAAAAAATATACATATAATATTCAATTATAGGTCATTGTCAACCTAGTGTTGTCCCTCAAACACCTCGTTATTTTAATTCAGTTATTACGGCTGTCATACAATAGCAACCACTATTAGTTAGCCACCATCAATAATTATGCAGTCGGCCATTGTCAATAGCCAGTGGGCGCTGCCGGTAGCCACTAGGCCGCTACTATGCGTATTCGAGTTAAATTAATCAAGATTAATCAAGATTTTAGTCATTGTAATATCGATGGAATATCATATTGAACCACATTGATTTTGATGATCACAATTACTTTAGGTTTAGTACTAATCCTCTTCTAAGCATATTTTTTACAGGCTAATCGTCCGTTAGAAGATGGATATTCTCAAGTCCAAGTGAAGCGGAACTCACCATTTGTTTTTTCTTATACTTCATAGGACTTAATGTAAACGCGTTAGCTTGCCAAGAGATTTTACTGATTTTTCCTAGATGTTTTCTCATTCTTTTCACTTGCATTAGTAGGCCTAAAATGTCATCTTATTCCATCTTTTTAGTGGCCTAACAATCTTTCAAACATCTCATCATTTAAGCCAAAACTGCATAACAGGTCAATTTCACCAAATCGATCGGTTGGTTCTGCTGGGCCTGGACAGACCCGCCCAGTCCGCCCAGAATTTCATTTGACCGTTATTTCACTATTTTTGGCTGTGCTAAAAGGCATTATTTGATATTCTTAAAGCCTTATGATGTGCCATTTCTCCCCTTTTATGAAAAGTCCACAAAGCCCTTATTTTTTTCTCTTATTTTGTCCTTTTACAAAAGAAGAAATATCGAGTTGATGTTTTCCAACTCACATCTTATTGCTCAGAATTTTTGTACTTGTGGTGAGATATGATGGTCCTTTTTAGCATATTTTAAGGGCAAAATAATTCTATGTGGCATCCCTTCATTTGTCCTCATGCTAAGTAGGCATACATTAGTGCTTTTAATATTCTTTCTCACTCCAACCCTCTTGTTTTTGCTGTCATATTTTCTGGAACATATTTCCAGAAAATATGAAACTTTATCACTGTTTCTTGAGCCCGAAAAAAGTCCAAAATGCCCTCCTCTTGCCTTCCTCTCATTAGTTTTTGGGTAGAACAAGGACAGATGACAATCTCTTATTGATTAGTTTGAATTAAGGGTATTTTCGTTCAGCTAAATCCTTTTTTTTCTTGCTGTCCAAACTGCAGAACAACATAATTCACTTGTAAAAATTTTTTTAAGTGTCTAAGCTCTCCTCTCAAGCTCTAAGTGTTCCCTAACTTCTTCCCTAGCGAAAATCTGCATACACACTTGAAGAAGTGAACATTTAGAGAAGCTTTTGGCTAGCAATCAAGTAAAAACCTGAAGCTGCATTTTTCTTTCTGCTGACAAACAACTTCAGGCTTTCTGTTTCTGTTTCCTGCACTTGGGTTTTCTGAAATCAGCAAGCTTGTGTTTTGAAAAAGATTATTTGAGTCCTTCTTGAAGTTTTCTTGCTCTTACTTGAAGACATTCTTACTTAAGCATTCCAAATTCTTGAAAATGATTTTCTCTCTTCAAAATCTAGCTTTGGTGACGAAATTACTTTGGTGTTTAGGCGTTTCAATGCTCTCATGAAAAAAAAGAGAAATTTTTCGCGAAAAGTTCAAAACAAGCCATTCAAGGCAAAAAAAAAGAAAGAGGGCACATCAAAAATTAAATAAGATGTTGTTTGCTATGAATGCAAAAAGGCGGGTCACATAAAACCAAATTGTCCTCTACTCAAGACAAGAAAGGTAAAAAAGAAAAAAAAGCACTTGTAGCTATATGGAGTGATTCCGATATTAGCACAAGTGAAGAGGATGAAAAGAATGAAGTGGTCAATCTTTGTCTTATGGCCAATATAGATGATGAAGATGATGAGGAAGAATCATCAGAAAAGGTAAAAGACTCTCTTTCATATGATGAATTAAAAAAAATTCTTTTTGATGTTATTCATGAGTATGAAAAATTAAAGAATAAATTTTTTTTTTTGAAAAAGTTACATCTTACTTGTGAATCTTCTTGCAATGTATTGAAAAATAAAATTAATGAGCTTATATTGCATGATGAAAATCTTTCTAAGTTAATGAAAGACTTAGCATGCATGTTAGTAGATTAACTAAAGAGAATGAGATTCTTAAAGTTAGATCTAGCATGCATAATATTAATATTAAAAATAAAACTACTTCTACTCAAAGCACAAAAATTAAATTAAATACTAGAAGTAGCTCTAATAATTCATCTCATGCTCACATGTATACAATGCCTCATATTACTTGTAATTTTTGTAACAAGCATGGTCATGTTTCACATACTTGTATGATTAGAAGATCTATGCTTTCTTCAAGAATTACATCTTATGCATGGATTCCTAAAAGGATAACGCATGTAAATAATTCTATTGCAACTAACTCTACAGGACCCAAATTTATTTTGGTACCTAAAGTCAAAACTTGAGATTTTTTTGTAAGTATGCCTCCACACCGAGACCGGTAGAGGTAAATGGTTCTTGGATAGCGGGTGTTCACGTCATATGACGGGGGATAAATCTATGTTTATCTCGCTAAAACTAAGAAATGGAGGTTATGTAACTTTTGGCGACAATACCAAAAAGCGTATTATGAGAATTAGTAAAGTCGGTAAAAAATGCTCTACCTCTATAGATAAGGTCCATTTGGTTGATGGACTTGCATATAATTTACTTAGCATTTCTTAGTTATGTGATAATGATTATGAGATTTCTTTTGATGCCTCTCAATGTTTAATTAAGCATGATAATATTATCATATTTGTTAGTTTTAGAAGTGAAAATGTATATCAAGTTGATTTATCTTCTATTGATTGTAATGATGTGAATATTTGACATCTTATACTTGTGATTCATGGCTATGACATAGAAGATTAGGCCTTGCTAGTATGCATACCCTATAAAAGATATCTAGGTTAGACCTAGTTAAGGGCTTGCCCAAGATTTCATTTGAAAAAAATAGATTATGTGATGCATGTCAATTAGGAAAGCAAACAAAAAATTTCTTTAAGTCCAAACATGCTATAACATCATCTAAGTCCTTTGAAATCTTGCATATGAATTTATTTGGTCCAAATAGGGCACTTAGCTTAGGAGGAAAGAAATATTGTTTGGTTATTATTGATGATTACTCTAGATTCTTATGGACTCTATTTCTTGCTCATAAGCGTGATGCATTTAATTGTTTTAAATCTTTATATAAGCGCATTATGAATGAGAAAAGTTTTGATGTTTTATCTATCTGTAGTGATCATGGTGACGAATTTGAGAATGAACGGTTTGAATCTTTTTGTGATGAACGTGACATCTCACATAATTTTTCGGCCCCTCGAACACCTCAACAGAATGGGGTTGTCGAGAGGAAGAACCAAACTCTTATTGAGATGGCACGGTCTATGCTTCATGAGCGTGGACTTCCAAAGTATTTTTGAGTTGAAGCGGTAAACACGACTTGCTATGTTGTGAATCGTGTTACTGTTCGTTCAGTACTAAGGAAGACCCCTTATGAATTATGAAAAGGTCGAAAACCGAACATTTCTCACTTTCGAATTTTTGGTTGCAAATACTTTGTATTGAATAATGGTAAGGATGCACTAGTAGAGGAAAGTTGTTTTACGGCGGTTAAAAACCGGCTTTACAAATTAATATAACCGCCGCATATTTAAACGCTATATTAGCTAACAGGGCTTTGACGGCAGTTTGGACCGCCGTCAAAGAAATCTTTACACGGCAGTTGACCCATGTCAACCGCCTTCTATAGTATACCTATAAACGATGGTTATCCAAAGAGAACCGCCTTCTATAGTTATACTATAGGAGAACCGTCCTCTATAGTATAACTATAGAAGGCGGTCCTCTTTGGAGAACAGCCTTCTATAGGTATACTATAGAAGGCAGTTTACTTTGGAGAACCGCCTTCTATAGTATAACTATAGAAGGCTGTCCATTATTTTTTTTTTTTAAATAAATTTTTTTTTTAATCAAAAATTAATATGATAGACAGCAGTAATATACATCTATTGATACACAACAGTAATATACATCCATTAATACATAGCAGTAATATACATCCAGAAGTCATTTCAACCATTGAATTCATAAATAAAATAATATCAATCACATAAAACATAACTTCAATTACATGAACTTTTAATATTACATAGCAAAATAAATGCAGATACAAAATAAGAAACAAAACTGCTCCATAAGCTCCATGGCCTCAAATGTACTTATGGTGAATGACTGTAGAAAGAAAAAATATATAAATATCATATTGAATTGAAAAATAGATTTAACTATAAAATAAATAAAAAAGAACTAAATGAAGTCACAAAACTGAAGGAAACTCTAAAACAATGATAAAGTGAGCTATAGATGACAATTCACAGTGTATATATAAAAGTTTTTAAAAAGATATAGTCCAATGGAGGAAAACCAACCTAAAATATGATAAAACTAATGAATTCTAGATACAAAGGTTCCAAGCTATTGAAGGTTTGTTGATCTAACTTGTAATTATGTGAACAACCTCATAGAACCCCTCTCCGCTTAGCATCATCTGATCTAATTTGCTTATGATTCTACTTGGTTCATCAATTCAGAAAACATCGAATACATTTATAAAATGGTATAGAAAAAGCTAATAAATCCAATATGTTCAGAAATAATTAACTAAAAGTGTAAATCTTATTCACAAAAATATCATAGATTCTCAGTTCCAAAAATGACTGAATGATGCATACCGATAAGCGAAATATAATTCTTGAGCCATCTGTGAACACAAATGATATGTATTAATAGTAATATTTATGGTAATTTTCAAATTATAAGTATGAGTCTAACATGCATATGATTTATATGAACTTTTGTATATAAATAAAAACATACCTTCGTAGTTATTTTCTTAAGCTCCACGATGTATACCTGTAAATTAAATTAGTTATTAAAATTTTATAATTATCACATAAATAATTAAAGAGATTATTTTAAATGTCATACCATCCCATAGTTTTCATTCATCCCATATATATGCTGTCAATGGCTCACGAATATCATTGTCAAATTCATCATTACTATATTCGCTCTTATTTTCTAACAACTACAAAATTAAAATTAGTTAATAACATATAGAATTAAAAATCAAAATAAATATTCTAGACCACGTATAGTATGAGGTATTTCTGATAAGCCCGCAAGTACAATGTGGCATATATACGTGAGTATGTAATATCCACACTTAATATCATCTTGTATCGGACACTAATTAGGCACAAAATTGAGTATATTATAATATGATCACTAAAATTCACTCAATTGAAAAATATAATCTAGTTACAATACCTTTACAGTCTTTACTTTAACTGTAAACTTTTTCTTTTGAAGACGTGTTATACAAAAATTTATCATCGAACTGTCAAAATTCAGAAAGTGTTTATGCACAATAAAATAATAATCATTTATTAAAAATATAAATAGAAATATTTACTTACCGATCGACGATATATTTAAGTTGCTGCCGATAAGGCTGACTAATAGGATCCATCCAATATATGCATAATCTGTACGGATCCAATACAGCTAACATCCAATGGTCCCTATTAAAAGAATGTTATATATAAATTTCAATATACTTGAAAAATTAAATTTTAATATTTTTAAAAAACTTGTTGAAACTTACCCACTATTATAAGGAATAATAACCAATGAATTTGGTCTAGCTTCCATTATTCTATTTCCCAATGCTGTGGCGCATTGGTTCTTATCATTTATTAAACCTGCAATGCTTTGCGGATCCACAAAGCAATATTTACCTCTCAAATTGCTATCTGCTCTTATTTGATTATATAAACACCTGTATGAATACAATAATATAAAATTAGAATTTCTTATTGAAAAATCTAAATGCATCTACAAAATGTGTATATATATACTTGCCCGATGTAAGCACTTATCATCGACTCACCGATTTTTTCGAATGCGCCAAACTCCAAAATTTCTTTTTTATCAAATAATAATTGCTTGTCATACCCATAAGCATCGGCAGGAATAAGAATATACATCAACACCTCATCAGTCAATGCATGAATTGCATGTTTTAACATCTTATTTAAAAATGACATAAGAACATGATCTTTTTCCTGTATGTAATTTATATATATTAGAATTATAAATTACAAATGTATGTAAATGTATGCCAATGATAATAAATAATATTATTTACCTGAATTTTTTTGCTTTGACTTGTTAAAATTTTTTCATCGTGGCGTGCTTCAGTAGATTTAGTTTTTAGTCGCTTTAAAAAAAATTTAAAAAATTAATAATATAGAAAATTTTAAAACAATAACATTAATAAAACAAAATATTATACCTGATCATCATGAGAAAATAAGGCATATGGGTCAAGGAATAACATATCCCAATGCTTCACCAATTGTTGTTTTATCATCAATTGAAAAAACGAGACTAGCAGACCCATCAATTACATGATCAATAATGACTATACATGTTCCATCGCCCATCGATAATGTATATACAACATGAGCAACTGGATTCACCACTCTCCCATGGGCGACCACATTATTAGGAGTAACACAAGCAATCAAGCACGTCATTCCCTATGATATAAATTTATAAATGTAACTAAAATCATAATATAACGATCATCCTATTTTATTTAGAAAATAACATATAAATAATACCTCAGCTAATACAGGATGTGGGCTTGGGTTGCCTCCCACAAAAGAACCTGATACGCTCACCAGAGGACTTGCCTGGGTAGATCTATACTCTCTCATTACTATTTCCTTTAACAATATCATATCTTCCTCGAGGCGAGAGATATGTTGCTGCTGTTTAATGTTCTCCTCTCTCAACTGCTGAATATCAGCAGCAGTGGCCGAACTAGACGATCTTCCTCTTCTATTTTCCTTAAAAAAAGTTATTGTCTGAAATTTTCCCCCAACTCTAACTCTTCCAGGATGCTCTGGCTCCTCGTTAGCCAAAGCAAACAGATCACTCCTACCTTCAGGATGAATCGTGCTTTGGGTAGCCTGTGTGGCCAACTCATCATATACAAAAATAAAAGAATTTTAAATATACATATTAAAATATTATAATTTGTATGCGAGCAAAATTCAAATTACTTACAATCCTGGTCTCAAGCTCTTCAGAGGCTACATTGATATAACGACCATCCTTTTTTTTATGTGCAGCTTTCCATAGGTCTGACCTAGGGATAGGATCCTCAGTTCCAATTTCTTTTTGCTACAAAATATAAGATAATATAAATAATCATATTTCATGGTAAATAAAAATAAAAAAAAAAATATTAGTATATCGATCTACCATCTCCTACTCCAAGCCTGCATAACCATTCCTTAAGGTAGTGTGATGGTATTTCTGACTTTTTGCCCTTTCTACAGCTGTGCGACTTTTATTCTATATAAAATATTAAAATCATAATGTAATTATTAATTTTAGATAATACATATGACTTCAAAAAAAAAAATTTACTTGAAATTCTTCAGAAATATGATAGTTGACAAATAAATTCCAATCCTGTTGGGAGATGAAATTATAGTCATCAGGAATAACATATCGAGCTTCATCATCTTTCTCCTCGACAAATTTCTTGTACATAAAAAATTTCCGGTCCTCCACATCTTCCCCATATGAACAAGTAATTTGTCATGCAGCTCATCTACTTCATCAAATATATTCTGAAGAAAAAATAATAAAAATATTAACAACTTAAATACTTTTTCAAAAAAATAAAGAAAATACCTTACCGTTATTTGTTCCCACATTAACTGTTTATTTGATTCTGGGACTGCACGCCAGTTAATACATGAGATAGGGGATTATTGTCGAACTACGACTCCCAGATAACTCATCAACTGATCTGTGTTTCTCCCAGGTACTGGTAAGCCATTGACTATCTCAATTGTTAATTTTTTAGTATCCTTTTTATTTATTGTCAATTTCAACAATTGAGTCAAGCCTCTTCTTTTCTTCGAGCTTGTAGAGGATGATTGGTCCGCCATTAAGCTGCAATTATATTAGTAACATACATTGATCAATGGAAAATTATAAAAGGAAAATAAATAATACGAATGTAACAAAAATTTACCATTTGCTTTTCTTTGCATTTCTAGCAATTCATTTTTCATTTCTTTCCAGATTTATTTACTAACTCAGTATCATCTTCACCTTCGATTACGTAGGTAGGAAGGCTCATCAGAATTATCATACATAGTCATAGGCAGTTCATTTGTAAAACCGAACAACTCTTCGTAAGTAGTATCATTTCTTCATCTATCATAAATTTTGGCTTATGATTGAGGACGATTGACCACTGTGGATTAACAAGATTTTCAACATAGAAAACTTGTTTAGCTTGATTTGCGAGAATGAAGCAATCATCTTTATGACCAATCCGATTAAAATTGACTAATGTAAAGCCCATCTCGTCAATTTTGCTCCCACCATTACTATCTACCCATAAGCATTTGAATAATGGAATACAAAAACCAATATAATCAAGTTCCCATATCTCTTCAATAATACCAAAGTAGCACAAATCTCCCATATGAGCATTGTTTGAGCAATTAAAGAAACCCCGCTATTCTGAACAACTCGTTTGTTGTCCCGTTCTTTAGTGAAAAAATGATATCTATTGATAATATATCCATCGTACTTCACCACACAGTGATTTGGTAAAAATGCTAAATACTTCAATGATATATCGATGTTAGCACTTTCTGTTCCACATAATAATGTAGACATACGATAACCAAACCATTTAATGAACTCTTTGATGTGCTTATTCTGAATCCATATCTCATTTCGTGCATTTAAAGGATTTTCACTTCGTAATTGTTCTTTGTGCTTTTCAATATATGAATCCACAACCACTGAATTACGCAAAACATACAAATGTGCCTGCCTTAACATGTTAATATCTACAACATGAGACTTCTCTGATGTAATGCCTCTTCCGTACTTGTCAACTGCAGTATGATCAATAGGAATTCCAATTGGGTTAATATTATGTAAGTATTCATTACAAAATTCTACAACCTCTTCAGCGATAAGTTCTCAATTATACAAGCTTCTGGCCTGTAACAATTACGAACATATCCTTTGAGTATTTTCATATATCGCTCGAAAGGATACATCCACCGCAAAAAAATAGGTCCACAGAGTTGTACCTCTCTTATTAAATGAACTGTTAAGTGTACCATAATATCAAAAAATGAAGGTAGAAAGAACATCTCTAACTCAAAAATTATTTTAATAATACAAACTTGAAGTGCATCTAACTTGAGAAGATCTACAGTTTTAGCACATAAAGAATTGAAGAAGAAACATAGCCTCGTTATTGCACTCCGAAGTTTAGCATCAAAACTGCCTCTGATAGCAACAAGTAACAATTGTTGCATTAACACGTGACAATCATGCGATTTCAAATTAATTAATTTCAATTCTCTGAGATTTACGTGACTTTTCAGGTTTGAAGAATAACCATCTGACATCTTTAACTCATACAAAACCTTACAGAATCGCTTTTTCTCCTCTTTCGTGAATGTATAACATGCATGTGGAAGACATGTTCGGCTGCCATAGACCTTAGGAGTAAGCTGCTGTCGAATTCCCATACTTACCATATCTAATCGTGCATTTATACTATCTTTACTTTTTTCAATGGCATTTAATAGTGTACCAATAATACTTTCACAAATATTTTTTTCTATATGCATGACATCTAAATTGTGACGCACATGCAAATATTCCCAATACTCAAGGTCAAAAAATATTGATCTTCTTTTCCAACAATTTATTTTTGGAGGATCTTGACCTATGGTGCTCAAAACTTGTATCAACTCTTTCCCATTAAGTGGGCGTGGAGCCTTGTCAAACTCAGCATTACCATCGAAAGCATTCTTTTTTTTGCGAAACACATGATCTCGAGGCAACCACTTTCTGTGACACATGTAACATAATTTCCTTTCATGTTTTAAATATTATGCATTAGTCTTATCACCACAAATAACACATGCATAATACCCTTTAACACTACATCCCGCCAAATTACCATAAACTGGATAGTCATTCACAGTCCATATAAGTGTTGCCCTTAATGTAAATAGCTCATGTCGGTAAGCATCATATGTCTGCACTCCTTCTTTTCATAACTTTTTAAGATCATCTATAAGTGGAGAAAGATAAACATCTATTTTATTTTCAGGTTGCTTCGGTCCAGATATCAACAAAGTCAACATGATAAATTTACGTTTCATGCATAAATTAGGAGATAAATTGTAAATAACTAAGAAAACAGGCAACAACTGTGCTGACTACTTTGAATACTGTGCGAATTAAACCCATCAGTGCACAGCCCAAGTCTTAAATTTCTCGGATCTTCAGCAAAATTTGAAAATCTAATATCGAAAGATTTCCATTGTAATGAATCAGCAGTGTGTCGCATCATTCTATCAAATACACGTCCTTCACCATCAGCATACCAAGTAAAATTTTTAGCATATTCTTTATTTTGGAATAGTCTTACAAAGCGCGGTATCGGGGGCAAATACCACAAAACTTTTCCTGGAATACCGACTTTTTCTTTAATGCCATTTGCACACAGCTTCCACCTGGATTTCCCATATTCTGGACATTGTTCTAATCCACTATACTCATTCCGATATAAAATACAATCATTAGGGCATGCATTGATCTTCTCGTAATGCATTCCTAACTTACAAAGCATTTTCTTTGCTTTGTAAGTTGAATTCGAAAGTTGATTGGGAGCTGGTAACATATCTTTTAAAAGAATAAGCAACTCTGTAAAACACTTGTTGCTTAAACCATTTGTTGCCTTTAAGTTAAACAAACGCATTAGTGCGAAAAGTTTAGTAAAACTTTTACAGTTAGGATATATGGACTCTTAGCCTCTTGAATTCAATTTGCTTTGTAAGTTGAATTCGAAAGTTGATTGGGAGCTGGTAACATATCTTTTAAAAGAATAAGCAACTCTGTAAAACACTTGTTGCTTAAACCATTTGCTGCCTTTAAGTTAAACAAACGCATTAGTACGGAAAGTTTAGTAAAACTTTTACAGTTAGGATATATGGACTCTTAGCCTCTTGAAGCAACTTTTCAAATTGTCCTGGAGCTTCTGATAAATTATTTTTAATATCCCAAACTAGATCTTCCATTCTATCTTTCTCGACTGTATTTTCAATGTTAACATTAGCACATGTAGATGATGTACTTCTCCCAATATTATTCATTTCATTTGCAGATTCACCGTGCCAAATCCATCTTTCATAAGTCTCATCAAATTCATGAAAAAATAAATGATCTTTCACAATATTGGCTTCAAATAATTTCATATTTTCACATCTCAAGCACGGACTTCTTATTCTGCCATTAACTAAGCATTCATTCTTCAGTGCAAAATCTATAAAGAAATTTACTCCATTATCATATTCAAATGATCGTCTATCCATTTTAATCCAAGATCGATCCATATATAACTACCTATATGATAAGGCATAATATAATTAATATAATTAATGTGTGTTAATTAATTCAGCTTAGATACAAAACAAATTCTACTTATACATCAGAATGAACATATAAATAAACTGAAAAAAAAAACGGAATAAGTATTATTTACCTTATGTGAAATTAAGCAGAAACGATAATTGAAATTTCTGAATCCCAATATTTTGCAATTAACCTGAAAAAATAATAACAAAATAAAAAAATAAGAAAGTAGATTTACCTTAAGAAATTAATTTTTGAATACAAATATTTCGGCCAAAAACAAAAATGAAGAAGAAGAAGAAAAAAATGGTGGAAGAAGGTGAAGTTTGCTATATCCGACTTCGGCGGGGGTGTAGGGCCAGGAATAAGGCTAGATCCGGGGTCGGGCGACGTCGGCGAGAGAGTAGGGCCGCGAATGCGGCTAGATCTGGCGTCGGGTAGGGTGTAGGGCCGCAATGAGGCTAGATCCAGTGTTAGTGAGGGTGTAGGCCGACGTCGGCGTAGAAGTAGGGTTTTTTCGTTTGAAACAAATGAGCAAAATGAAGTCCAAAGAGCGCATATAAAACCTTTAGTCGGCGTCGGCGAAGGAGTAGGGCTGCGAATGCACCTAGATCCGGCGTCGGCGTGGAATGTCCGGCGTCGGCAAAAGTCTGAGAGAATGGCAGCGCAAAAAGAGGAAGATGAAAGAGGAGATCGACGCGCGCACCTTGATCTGGCTAGGTGAAGTCCACCGGCGACGAGCTACCCTCGCGTCGCGACGTGCGAAAAAAGCTTAGAGAGATTAGGGTTTTTCCGTTTGAAACAAATCAGCAAAATGAAGACCAAAAGTGCATATAAAACCTTTAGACGGCGGTTGGCCGTCCAAAGGTATACATTAGACGGCGGTTGGCCAAGCCAACTGCCGTCTACATGTATCAATCCAAGGTCGACGTCAGGTCAACCCGAGGTCGACCTGAGGTCGACCTGCCGCCGCGACCCTCAATAGAAACTTGGGTCATCTTGGGGGATTTTTTCAGGTCGACCTCAGGTCGACCCGAGGTAGTACATTAGACGGCGGTTGGCTGTGCCAACTGCCGTTTAAAGTATAGACCTTTAGACGGCGGTTGATGAGGCCAACCGCCGTCTAAAGTATAGACCTTTAGACGGCGGTTGATGAGGCCAACCGCCGTCTAACGTTGTCGACCCGAGGTCGACCTGCCGCAGCGACCCTAAACAAAAACTTTGGTCATATTGGGGGATTTTTTCAGGTCGACCTCAGGTAGACCCGAGGTATACAAGGCGATTGACGCATCAACCGCCCTCTAAAGTACTGACTTTAGACGGCGGTTGGTGGGTTGAACCGCCGTCGAAAATATATCTACAGCGGTTCACATTGGCAACCGCCGTATAATATTTTGTCGAAAAATTTTTGCAGCGGTTTCTCTTTTTAACCGCTTTTATAAATGTGCCGTAAAATGCATATTATGTACTAGTGATGATTTGGGTAAGTTTGACCCTAAGGCGGATAAAGCCATCTTCTTAGGGTATTCTCTAACTAGCAAAGCCTATCGTGTATACAACACGAGAACTATGCTAGTTGAGGAGTCTATTCATGTTGAATTTGATGAATCTAACCCTAACTGTTCTAGTAAAGATAATGATCTTGATGAAGGTGTAGAGTTTGAGAAGCTTTCTTTAGAAGGTGGAGATGCAAAGCCAAAGGATGAACCTCATGATATAGTTGCACCCATACAAAGCAATCAAGATGGTGGTGATCAGTTCGATCTTCTAAAAGAATGGAAGTACAAAGAATCTCATCCACCAGAACAATTTATGGGTAATCCAACTCAAGGTGTTCGCACTAGAGCATCTTTCCGAAATGAGGTAACTCACTCTGCCTTTATCTCTCAAATTGAGCCTATATCATTTGAGGAAGTCGAAAAAGATGAGTTTTGGATTCTAGCTATGCAAGAAGAGCTAGAACAGTTCAACAGAAATGATGTTTGGGAACTCGTTTCACGACCCAAAAATCAGTCCATTATTGATACAAAATAGGTTTTCCAAAATAAGCTTGATAATTTCGGTGTTATAGTTCGTAATAAACTCGTTTGGTTGCAAAAGGTTTTGCTCAAATTGAAGATATTGATTTTGAGGAGACTTTTGCACCTGTTGCTCGTTTAGAGGCTATACGTCTTTTGCTTTCTTTAAAAGTTTTAAATTATTTCAAATGGACGTCAAAAGCGCCTTTTTAAATGATTTCATTAAAGAAGAGGTTTATGTCGAGCAACCTCCCGGTTTTATTGATTCTTATTTTCCGGATTATGTTTTCAAACTCAAGAAGGCTGTTAATGGCTTGAAACAAGCACCTCGTGCTTGATATGAGAGATTAAGTAAATTTCTAATGGATTATAGTTTTGTCAAGAGACAAGTTGACACAACTTTATTCACAAGAAGACATGATAATAATTTCATAGTAGTGCAAATTTATGTAGATGATATTATTTTTGGTGCTACTAATGAAATTTTATGTGAAAAATTTTCTAAGTGCATGTCTAGGAAATTTGAGATGAGCATGATGGGAGAACACATTCTTTCTTGGATCGCAAATCAAGCAACTTTCTGACGGCATATTCATCTGTCAAAGTAAGTATACTAGAGAGCTTCTAAAAAAGTATGGAATGGACAAACTTAAACAAATTGGTACTCCGATGAGCCCTTCCATCAAATTGGATAAAGATAAAAAAGGTAAAAATGTGGATAAAAAGTTTTATCGAGGTATGATCAGCTCTTTACTTTATTTAACTGCAAGTAGACCTGATATATATTTGCATGTGTGCTAGGTTTTAATTATCTCCTAAAGAATCCCACTTAACGACTGTTAAGAGGATCTTTAGATATTTAGTGGGCACACACTCATTAGGCCTTTGGTATCCCAAAGGTGTTTTACCAGATTTGATAGTGTACTCTGATGACGATTTTGTAGGGTGCAAAGTCGATAGAAAGAGTACCTCAGACATTTGCCAATTTTTTTGGAAAATGCCTTAATATCATGGTCTATTCGTAAGCAAAATTCAATTATCTTATCGACTGCGGAAGCAGAGTATGTAGCAGCTGGTAGTTGTTGTGGTCAACTTATTTGGTTGAAACATCAACTTATTGACTACGGCATCACTCTTGACTATATACTTATCAAATGTGATAACACAAGTGCTATCTGCTTAACGAAAAATCCGATTCAACATTCACGCACAAAACACATAGAGATTAGGTATCATTTTATTAGAGATCATGTAGAGAAAAGAGATATTATATTAGATTATATCTCTACTGACTTTCAGCTTGCAGATATATTCACCAAGCCTCTACATGAAGAAAAATTTAATTTTATTGTAAGAGAACTTGGTATGTCAGATGGTTCTTGTTTTTAATATCTTGCCAAAAAATGTCATCAATTACACGTTACTTTGATTTGCTACATTTCATATTCATGTATGCACAATTTTTGAGTTAAATATATATAATTAATAATTAATTTAAAACTGACCATCAATTAATTCAGATTCTTCTCTTGTCTCAACTCATCACATTGATTTTAATTTCATATGTGAGTCTTTGTGTTATCAAATTTCTTTTTTCTTGTGCCTTGTGATTTCACATAAAAAATCAATTGTTTGTTAAGCCCATTTATGGTAAGCTGTGAGCTGTCAGCTGCTTGGCCCGTTGGGCTTACCTGAGCCGCCCAACCTGTTGGGCTGTCGGGTCAAACGGGAAACCCGTTTACCCAACGGCTACCCGACGCGTTTTGGAAATGAATCGACGCCTTCTCTCTCCTCCTGTCACACATTCCGTCGCCCCCATTCCTCACTCGCACTCTCTGCTCTCTTTGCTGAATCCTAGATCGCGGCCATCTTTCTCCTTCATCCATGGCGCGTGGTAAGAAGCGAGCACCTCCTCCATCTTCGTCCTCTCCCTCTGAACCCGAGGAGGAGAAATGGTCAGGGAGCTCCGCCTCATGCCAGCCAAAGGGCAAAGCTCCACTAGAAGAAGAAGGGCCATTCAAAGGGTCGTTCTCTTCTTCTTTTCCTTCCTCCTCTTCCTCTGACTCCAGCGATAGTGAGGACCGGCTGAAAACCCTACCTGTTGTGGCCACTGGTTCTCCACCGTCTGGGCTAAGAGGGCGGAAGAAGGTTGTGGTGCACAGGCTCACCGTCTCACCTCGCAATTCCGTCACCCTTCCTATTAGGCGATTGCCTGAGGAAATCGCAGCAACTAAGGAGCATCAACTTCCCAAAACAGAGAACTTGAAGCCTTTTCTCCCTGCAGAATCGCAACCAGCAGCCTTGCCTCCCATCTCTCAGTATAGCCGCAGAGATCGATTGCGGCCTAGAAAGGGATCCCAGGCTTTTAAACCTGTTTCTGCTTAGCCTGTAAAGGAGCCTCCCTTGGTGATTATTTCTGATGCAGAAGCCTCTCCTCCTTCACCTGTAGCAATACCGAGGATCAGATCATCAGCCAAGAGGAAAGAAAAGGCAGATGACCCCATTGCCTCACTGTTCAGAGATGCAGAAGCTAAAAAATTTCTCAGATTGGTAATCTCTGCCCATGTTCTTAATGTGAGGCCTATAAATAGAGATGAGATGGATAGTTTCATAAATGAAATTATCGATCGTCATAGTTGGGGTAAATAGGTAGCTTGTAAGCTCCCCTCCTATCCTAGTATCCTGAAGCATTTCTATGCCAATCTTAAGGTTGACATAGAAGGAAGGCTCTTAGAGACCATCATCCTAGGAACTCCTGTCACCATCACTGAGGATGATTTGATCTCATTTTTTGGTTTCACTACTCATGCTGATCCCATCACACTCACTGACCTTGGTGTCAAGCCTAGCTCATTTACTGATGTTGAAGTTATTTTAGGCTTTGAAGAAGTAAACATGTACCCAAGTATGTAGAGAAGTTGGTATCTTGTAGTGATCGTGCTAAGACTCTTGGGAGAATCCTTCAGGAGTGCCTCATCCAGGCTAGAGGCCAAAAAGATGAGTGGACTGATATTCAGCAGACTGCTGTATATCACCTCCTCCAAAAGAGATCCTTAGATACGGTTGGCATTATTCTCTCTGAAATAGAGAAATGCCACAATGCTGCACAGAGAAGTGTCTCTATGCAAAGTCTGCACTATGGGAATGTAATTTGTGAGTACCTTACTACACGACTTGAATTTGATTTCTCAGCTGAACCTGTTGGAGCCTCCTACTATCAATTCTCCATGCACAGCTTAAAATTGTGCCAGCCCAAGCCTTCTTTCTCTACTCACACATTTGGTCAGTCTTCCTTTCCACCTACATCCACTCAGCCATCCTCATCAGCTCCACCTCCTTCTACCACTCAGCCTCCATCCACTTCAGGTGTTGAGTCCCTCTTCACAGCTAAATTTGCTAATTTTGTTGTGGACTCATTTCGTGAATTAGGAGAAAATGCTGAAAGAAATCATCAGCATCTCTTATCTCAACAAGCTCAAATTGATTCTCAATCTGCCTTCTTGATTGAGATTGCAAAAGTTATCAATAACAATTCAGACAATATGGCTGACTTTTACACTAAAATCTTATCCCATTTTAAAAAGTTTAAACCCTCTTCCCCCTAGGGCAAGAAGTGATCAAATCTGAATTATTTGCTTATGCAACTTTGATGGTGATGTTATCTATATATTTTTATGTTATGTTTATGTAATATTATGAGAACAGTAGTATTATTCATGACTAGTGATATTTCTGTTATGTGATTCTTGTGAATTCTAGACTTATGGTCTTTTAAATGTAAAACTTGTGATTATGCTTAAATTCTTATTATGGAGCTACGCTATGGTAATAGAAAATAAGCTCTGTTTTATTCCTTTAGGTTTGTTCTCTTTCACTTTGGCCATCCTTTTTGATGAAGCTAAAGGGGGAGAAATTGTATAAATATTTGTGTGCTGTCCATTGGTTATGAAATCTATTACTATGTTTTCATTAGACAAAATCAATATGTTTATTGTGATTCTCTCATTTTTTTACACTATTATTGTAATATTATTTTTTAGGGGTTTTAACATACAGA
>JAEMOT010003869.1:643235-665862 GCA_019297695.1 Apostasia ramifera | reverse complement strand
GCTTACTTAGCATTAGGACAAATGAAGGGATGCCACAGGATTATTTTGCTCTTAAAACATGCTAAAAAGGACCACCATATCTCACCACAAGTACAAAAATTCTGAGCAATAAGATATAAGTTGGAAAACATCAACTCGATATTTCTTCTTTTGGAAAAAGACAAAATAGGAGAAAAAAATAAGGGCATTGTGGACTTTTCATAAAAAGGGAGAAATGACATATCATAAGGCTTTAAATATCAAATAATTCCTTTTAGCACAGCCAAAAATAGTGAAATAACGGTCAAATGAAATTCTGGGCGGACTGGGCGGGTCTGTCCAGGCCCAGCAAAACCAACAGATCGATTTGGTGAAATTGACCGGTTGTGCAGTTTTGGCTTAAATGATGAGATGTTTGAAAGATTTTTAGCTCACTAAAAAGATGAAATAAGATAACATTCTAGGTCTACTAATGCAAGCGAAAAGAATGAGAAAATATCTAAGAAAAATGAGTAAAATCTACTGGCAAACTAACGCGTTTACATTAAGTCCTATGAAGTATAAGGAAAAATAAATGGTGAGTTCCGCTTCACTTGGACTTGAGAATATCCATCTTCTAACGGACGATTAGTTTGTAAAAATATGCTTAGAAGAGGATTAGTACCAAACCTAAAGTAATTGTGATCATCAAAATCAATGGGGTTCAATAATCTCCCCCTTTTTGATGATGACAATTACTTTAGTGTGCTAAGAGAGTTTTAAGATGTGTAGGCAACTGAAAAACTCCCCCTTAACAAGGCACTAAAATGTAATTGATAAGTAAAGTAGAGCATTGTAAATTTGAAGGAATAAACTCCCCCTCAATCAATGCACAAATAAAAAATTACAGAGTTATATTGCAATAAAGGTGTAAATAAATGAGATAATCACAATAACCATATTGACTTCATCTTATAAGAACATAGTAATAGATTTCATAAGCAATGAACAGTACACTAATATTTATACAATTTCTCCCCCTTTGGCATCATCAAAAAGATGACCAAAATGAAAGAGAACAATCCCAAAGAAATAAAATAAAGCTTATTTTCTATTATCATAACATAGCTTCATAATAAGAATTTAAATATAATCAGAAGCTTCACATTTATAAATGATCATAAGTCTAGAATTCACATGAATCACATAACAAAAATATCACAAGTCATGAACAATACTACTGTTTTCAAAATATTACATAAACATAATATAAAAATATATAGATAACATCACCATCAGGATTGCATAAGCAAATAACTCAGATTTGATCACTTCTTCCCCTTGGGGGAAGAGAGTTTAGACACTTTAAGATGGAATAAGATTTTAGTGCAAAAGTCAATCAGATTATCTGAATTGTTGTTGATCACTTTTGCAATCTCAATCAAAAAGGCAGATTGAGAATCAATTTGAGCTTGTTGAGATAAGAGATGCTGATGATTTCTTTCAGCCTTTTCTCCTAATTTATGAAATGAGTCTACAACAAAGTTGGCAAATTTAGCTGTGAAGAGAGACTCAACACCTGAAGTGGATGGAGGCTGAGAGGTAGAAGGAGGTGGAGTTGATGAGGATGGCTGAGTGGATGTAGGTGGAAAGGAGGACTGACCAAATGTGTGAGTAGAGAAGGAAGACTTGGGCTGGCGCAATTTCAAGCTGTGCATGGAGAATTGATAGTAGGAGGCTCCAACAGGTTTAGCTGAGAAATCAAACCCAAGTCGTGCAGTAAGGTACTCACAAATTACATTCCCATAGTGCAGACTCCGCATAGAGACACTTCTCTGTGCAGCATTGTGGCATTTCTCCATTTCAGTGAGTATAATGCCAACCGTGTCTAAGGATCTCTTTTGGAGGAGGTGATACACAACAGTCTGCTGAATATCATTCCACTCATCCTTATGGCCTCTGACCTGGGTGAGGCACTCCTAAAGAATTCTCCTAAGAGTCTTAGCACGATCACTATAGGATGCCAACTTCTATACATGCCTGGGTACATGTTTATTGGCACCAGGAGGATTGTACTCTTCTTCAAAGCCTAAAATAACTTCAACATCAGTAAATGAGCTAGGCTTGACACCAAGGTCAGTGAGTGTGATGGGATCAGCATGAGTAGTGAAACCAAAAAATGAGATGGTGACAGGAGTTCCTAGGACAATGGTCTCTAAGAGCCTTCCTTCTATGTCAACCTTAAGATTGGCATAGAAGTGCTTCAGGATACTAGGATAGGAGGGGAGCTTACAAGCTACCCATTTACCCCAATCATGACGATCGATAATTTCATTTATGAAACTATCCATCTCATTTTTATTTATAGGCCTCACATTAAGGACAGGAGCAGAGATTACCAATCTGAGAAATTTTTTAGCTTCTGCATCTCTGAACAGTGAGGCAGTGGGGTCATCTGCCTCTTCTTTCCCCTTGGCCGATGATCTGGTCCTCAGTATTGCTACAGGTGTAGGAGGAGAGGCTTCTGCATCAGAAATAATCACCAAGGGAGGCTCCTTTACAGGCTGAGCAGAAACAGGTTTGAAGGCCTGGGATCCCTTTCTAGGCCGTAATCGATCTCTGCGGCAATACTGAGAGATGGGAGGCAAGGCTGCAGGTTGCGATTCTGCAGGGAGAAAAGGCTTCAATTTCTCTATTTTGGGAAGTTAATGCGCCCTTGTAGTTGCTATCTCCTCAGGTTGTCGCCTAATAGGAAGGGCGACAGATTTGCGAGGTGATACAGTGAGCCTGCACACCACAGCCTTCTTCCGCCCTCTTAGCCCAGACGGTGGAGAACCAGTGGAGCCAGGGTTTTCAGTCGGTCCTCACTATCGATGGAGTCAGAGGAAGAGGAGGAAGGAGAAGAAGAAGAAAACGACCCTTTGAATGACCCTTCTTCTTCCAGTGGAGCTTCGCCCTTCGGCTGGCTTGAGGCGGAGCTCCCTAACCATTTCTCCTCCTCAGGTTCAGAGGAAGAGGACGAAGATGGAGGAGGCGCTCGCTTCTTACCATGCGCCATGGATTAAGGAGAAAGATGGCCGCATTCTAGGGTTCGACAGAGAGAGCAGAGAGTGCGCGTGAGGAATGGGGGCGACGCAATGTGTGACAAGAGGAGAGAGAAGGCGCCGGTTTTTTTCCAAAATGCGTCGGGTTGCTGTTGGGTAAACGCGTTTCCCGTTCGACCCGAAGGCCCAACAGGTTGGGCGGCTCAGGTAAGTCCAACAGGCCAAGCAGCTAACAGCTCATAGATTACTAGGGCGGCTTAACAAACAATTGATCTATTATGTGAAATCAACCAGATTTCACAAGGCACAAGAAAAAGAAATTTGATATTACAAAGACTCGCATATTAAATCAAAATCAATGGGATGAGTTGAGATAGGAGATGAATCTGAATTAATTGATGGTGAGTTTTAAATTAATTATTAATTATATATATTTAACTCAAAAACTGTGCATATATAAATATGAAATGTAGCAAGTCAAAGTAACGTGTAATTGATGGCATTTTATGGCAAGATATTAAAAACAAGAACCATCTAACATACCAAGTTCTCTTACAATAAAATTGAATTTTTCTTCATGTAGAGGCTTGGTGAATATATCTGCAAGCTGAAAGTCAGTAAAGACATAATCCAATACAATATCTCCTTTCTCTACATGATCTCTAATAAAATGATACCTAATCTGAATGTGTTTTGTGCGTGAATGCTGAATCGAATTTTTCGTTAAGCAGATAGCACTTATGTTATCACATTTGATAGGTATATAGTCAAGAGTGATGTCGTAGTCAATAAGTTGATGTTTCAACTAAATAAGTTGAGCACAACTACCAGTTATTACATACTCTGCTTCCGCAGTCGATAAAGCAATTGAATTTTGCTTACGACTAGACCATTATACTAAGGCATTTTCAAAAAATTGGCAAGTGCCTGAAGTACTCTTTCTATCGACTTTGCACCCTGCAAAATCGGTATCAGAGTACCTTATCAAATCTGGTGAAACACCTTTGGGATACCAAAGGCCTAATGAGTGTGTGCCCACTAAATATCTAAAGATCCTCTTAATAGCCGTTAAGTGAGATTCTTTAGGAGATGATTGAAACCTAACACACATGCAAACATATATCAGTCTACTTGCAGTTAAATAAAGTAAAGAACCGAACATACCTCGATAAAGCTTTTCATCCACACTTTTACCTTTTTCATCTTTATCCAATTTGGTGGAAGGGCTCATCGGAGTACAAAAATGTTTAAGTTTGTCCATTCCATACTTCTTTAGAAGCTCTCTAGTATACTTACTTTGACAGATGAATATGCCGTCGGAAAGTTGCTTGATTTGCAATTCAAGAAAGAATGTGAGTTCTCCCATCATGCTCATCTCAAATTCCCTAGACATGCACTTAGAAAATTCTTCACATAAAATTTCATTAGTAGCACCAAAAATAACATCATCTAAATAAATTTGCACTACTATAAAATTATCATGTCTTCTTGTGAATAAAGTTATGTCAACTTGTCCCTTGATAAAACTATAATCCATTAGAAATTTACTTAATCTCTCATACCAAGCATGGGGTGCTTGTTTCAAGCCATAAAGAGCCTTCTTGAGTTTGAAAACATAATCCGGAAAATAAGAATTAATAAAACCAGGAGGTTGCTCGACATAAACCTCTTCTTTAATAAAACCATTTAAAAAAGCGCTTTTGACGTCCATTTGAAATAATTTAAAACCTTTAATACAAGCAAAAGAAAGCAAAAGACGTATAGCCTCTAAACGAGCAACAGGTGCAAAAGTCTCCTCAAAATCGATACCTTCAATTTGAGCAAAAACTTTTGCAACCAAACGAGCTTTATTACGAACTATAACACCTAAATCATCAAGCTTATTTCAGAAAACTCATTTTGTATCAATAATGGAATGATTTTTGGGTCATGAAACGAGTTCCCAAACATCATTTTTATTGAACTATTCTAGCTCTTCTTGCATAGCTAGAATCCAAAACTCATCTTTTTCGGCTTCCTCAAATAATATAGGCTCAATTTGAGAGATAAAGGCAGAGTAAGTTACCTCATTTTGGAAAGATGCTCTAGTGCGAACACCTTGAGACGGATTACCCATAATTTATTCTGGTGGATGAGATTCTTTGTACTTTCATTCTTTTGGAAGATCGAACTTATCACCACCATTTTGATTGCTTTGTATGGGTGCAACTATATCATGAGGTGAATCCTTTGGCTTTGCATCTCCACCTTCTAAAGAAAGCTTCTCAAACCCTATACCTTCATCAAGATTATTATCTTTACTAGAACAGTTAGGGTTAGATTCATCAAATTCAACATAAATGGACTCCTCAACTAGCATAGTTCTAGTGTTGTATACACAATAGGCTTTGCTAGTTAGAGAATACCCTAAGAAGACGGCTTCATCCGCCTTAGGATCAAACTTACCCAAATCATCATTACCATTATTCAATACAAAGCATTTGCAACCAAAAACTCGAAGGTGAGAAATGTTCGGTTTCCGACCTTTCTATAATTCATAAGGGGTCTTCCTTAGTACTGAACGAACAGTAACACGGTTCACAACATAGCAAGCTGTGTTTACCGCTTCAGCCCAAAAATACTTTGGAAGTCCACGCTCATGAAGCATGGACGGTGCCATCTCAATAAGAGTTTGGTTCTTCCTCTCGACAACCCCATTCTGTTGAGGTGTTCGAGGAGCCGAAAAATTATGTGATATGCCACGTTCATCACAAAAAGATTCAAACCGTTCATTCTCAAATTCGCCACCATGATCACTACGGATAGATAAAACATCAAAACTTTTCTCATTCATAATGCGCTTATATAAAGATTTAAAACAATTAAATGCATCATGCTTATGAGCAAAAAATAGAGTCCATGAGAATCTAGGGTAATCATCAACAATAACCAAATAATATTTCTTTCCTCCTAAGCTACGTGTCCTATTTGGACCAAACAAATCTATATGCAAGATTTCAAAGGACTTAGATGATGTTATAGCATGTTTGGACTTAAAGGAATTTCTAGTTTGCTTTCCTAATTGACATGCATCACATAATCTATCTTTTTCAAATGAAATCTTGGGCAAGTCCTTAACTAGGTTTAACCTATATATCTTTTGTAGGGTATGCATACTAGCATGACCTAATCTTCTATGTCATAGTCATGAATCACAAGAATAAGATGTCAAATATTTCACATCATTGCAATCAATAGAAGATAAATCAACTTGCTATACATTATCACTTCTAAAATCAACAAATATGATAATATTATCATGCTTAATTAAACATTGAGATGCATCAAAAGAAATTTCATAACCATTATCACATAATTGAGAAATACTAAGTAAATCATATGCAAATTCATCAACCAAAAGGACCTTATCTATAGAGGTAGAGCATTTTTTACCGACTTTACTAATTCCCATAATACGCTTTTTGGTATTGTCGCCAAAAGTCACATAACCTCCATTTCTTAGTTTTAGCGAGATAAACATAGATTTGTCCCCCGTCATATGACGTGAACACCCGCTATCCAAGAACCATTTACCTCCACCGGTCTCGGTGTGGAGGCATACCTACAAAAAGATCTCAAGTTTTTACTTTAGGTACCCAAATAAATTTGGGTCCTATAGGGTTAGTTGCAATAGTATTATTTACATGCGTTATGCCTTTAAGAATCCACACATAAAATGTAATTCTTGAAGAAAGCATAAATCTTCTAATCATACAAGTATGTGAAATATGACCATGCTTGTTACAAAAATTACAAGTAATATGAGGCATTGTATACATGTGAGCATGAGATGAATTATTAGAGCTACTTCTAGTATTTAATTTAATTTTTATATTTTGAGTAGAAGTAGTTTTATTTTTAATATTAATATTATGCATGCTAGATCTAACTTTAAGAATCTCATTCTCTTTAGTTAATCTACTAACATGCATGCGAAGTCTTTCATTAACTTAGAAAGATTTTCATCATGCAATATAAGCTCATTAATTTTATTTTTCAATACATTGCAAGAAGATTCACAAATAAGATGTAACTTTTTCAAAGAAAAAAATTTATTCTTTAATTTTTCATACTCATGAATAACATCAAAAAGATTTTTTTTTAATTCATCATATGAAAGAGAGTCTTTTACCTTTTCTGATGATTCTTCCTCATCATCTTCATCATCTATATTGGCCATAAGACAAAGATTGGTCACTTCATTCTTTTCATCCTCTTCACTTGTGCTAATATCAGAATCACTCCATATAGCTACAAGTGCTTTCTTTTTTCTTTTTACCTTTCTTGTCATGAGTAGAGGACAATTTGATTTTATGTGACCCGGCTTTTTGCATTCATAACAAACAACATCATCTTCTTTAATTTTTAATGTGCTCTCTTTCTTTTCTTTTGCCTTGAATGGCTTGTTTTGAACTTTTCGCGCAAAAATTTCTCTTTTTCTTCATGAGAGCATTGAAATGCCTAAACACCAAAACAATTTCGTCATCAATTTTACCTTCTCCATCACCACTAGAAGTGGTGTCATTATCGGAAGTAGTTGGTGAAGCGGCTCTTAGAGCAATGGCCTTCTTTTTCTTAAAGCTATCATCATCTTCTTTTTTCTTTTTCTTTTTCTTCATTTTCAATATCATATGTAGTTAGGGAACCTAACAACATATCAAGTTCGAAGGTAGATAAGTCTCTTGCTTCAACAATCGCCGTTGCTTTTGCATCATACTCCCTTGGTAAGCACCTAAGAATTTTTCTCACAAGTTCTTCATTAGTAAATATTTTTCCGAGAGATATAAGTCCATTTGGGATATTAGTGAATCTTGTAAACATATCCTTAATGGACTCCTCGGGATTCATTTCGAATAATTCATAGTCATGAATCAACATATTTATCTTTGATTCCTTGACTTGATTTGTCCCCTCATAAGTTATCTCAAGCTTGGACTATACCATATAAGCGGTAAGGAAGGTGCAAATTCGGTTAAACTCACTAGGAGATAATTCACATTGAAGATGGTTGAGTGCTCTGGCATTTAATTGTGCCAATCTTTTCTCCTCAACCGTCATCTCGGAAAATTCCTTAGGAGTAACCCTATCTTCTTTCATAGGAGAGACAAAGGGCATACGAGTTATTTCTCATAGCTCTATGTCAATCCCTTGAAGATATATCATCCTTCTTTTCCAAAAGTTATAGTGCAAACCTTTGAAAAGTGGAGAACGATTAGCCGAAAGACCCTCACAAATAGCATCATTGGGTATGTGCATGGGAAGAGCCATGGATCGACTCTAGGATGTTAATCCTGAAATAAAAATAGTGAAAAGAACACAAGAGCCTGCTCTGATACCACTTGTTGGCCCATAGGCCTTCCCAAGAGAGGGGTGAATTGGGAATTAAAAAAAATTCAAATAAATTGTACTAACGAAAACAACAGCAGGTAAAAAACGTACACAGTCAAATACTCAAAATAGATGAGAATCAAGTTAAAGTTGCAGCAAAAATAAGTTAAACAGAGTGCAAAAAGGCAGATTGATCGATTTTACCAAATAGATCGGATGAATAGAAACAATGCAGAAAGCAGAGAAGAAAACCGGTTGATTTGAGCAAATAGACCAAAACAGTAATGTCACCACAAAAATAACTCAGAACAAAGAACGTGAGAGATATGATTTAGATATTGTATAAAACGACTTTATTAAAGTAATTTGAGCTTATTTTTTAAATTAAAATCAGATTTAATAATTTAATGTATTGATCAAATTTTACCGTAAAAGAGAAAAAAAAATACACAAGCGATTTATAGTGGTTCGGCTTCCCGCCTAGTCCACTCCCCACGCTCCTCAAGTGGGATTTCAATCAACTAACAAACCGACTTTTTAGCGAGAACCAAAGCCGAACAAACCCGATTACAATCTCACCGGCTTTTTCTAGGAACCAAAGCCGACCAAACCTTACAAACGCACCGGCTTTTTCTAGGAACCAAAACCGATCAAAACTTAGTATGAATTTTTACACGGGAAAAATTCTAACCCACCTACTTTCTTACTTAATGGGAAAAACTAAACACCTCCACAAAAGGAGAGACCAAGAGAATGAAGTGATGCTAGTCTAGCTAGCTAACATTACAACTTGAGAGCAAGAATAAAATTGCACAATAAGCTCTATACACGTAGAGGTTTGCCAAGAGAGAAAACTCATGAAAACTAAACTCGTTTAAAAGAAATCGAAAGAAGCTAGATTTTGAAGAGAGAAAATCATTTTCAAGAATTTGGAATGTTTAAGTAAGAATGTCTTCAAGTAAGAGCAAGAAAACTTCAAGAAGGACTCAAACAATCTTTTTCAAAACACAAGCTTGCTGATTTCAGAAAACCCAAGTGCAGGAAACAAAAACAGAAAACCTGAAGTTGTTTGCCAGCAGAAAGAAAAATGCAGCTTCAGGTTTTTGCTTGATTGCTAGCCAAAAGTTTCTCCAAATGATCACTTCTTCAAGAGTGTATGCAGATTTTTGCTAGGGAAGAAGTTAGGAAACACTTAGAGCTTGAGAGGAGAGCTTAGAACACTTTGAAAAATTTTTGCAAGTGAATGTTATTCCTTTCTGCAGTTCGGACAGCAAGAAAAAAGAACTCAACTGAAGGAAAAATGCCCTTAATTCAAACTAATCAATAAGAGATTGTCATGTGTCCATGTTCTACCCAAAGACCAATGAGACGAAGGCAAGAGGAGGGCATTTTGGACTTTTTCGGGCTCAAAAAATAGAGATAAAGTTACAGATTTTCTGAAAACATGTTCTAGAAAATATGACAGCAAAAATAAGAGAGTTGGAGTGAGAAAAAAATATTAAAAACACTAATATGTGCTTACTTAGTATGAGGACAAATAAAGAGATGTCACATAGGATTATTTTGCCCTTAAAACATGCTAAAAAAGACCATCATATCTCAGCACAAGTATAAAAATTCTGAGCAAAAAGATATGGGTTAGAAAACATCAACTCAATATTTTTTCTTTTGGAAAAAGACAAAATAGGAGAAAAAATAAGGACTTTGTGGACTTTTCATTAAAAGAGAAAAAAATAACACCTCACAAAGCTTTGAAATATCAAATAATGCCTTTTATCACAGCCAAAAATAGTGTAATAACGGTCAAATAAAATTCTGGGCGAACTGGGCGGGTATGTGCAGGCGATCGATTTGGTGAAATTGATCGGTTGTGCAGTTTTGGCTTAAATGGTGAGATGTTTGAAAGATTTTTAGCCCACTAAAAAGATGGAATAAGATAACATTCTAAGCCTACTAATGCAAGTGAAAAGAGGGAGAAAACATCTAAAAAAAATGAGTAAAATCTCTTGGCAAACTAACACGTTTACATTAAGTCCTATGAAGTATAAGGAAAAAAAAATGGTGAGTTCCGCTTCACTTGGACTTGAGAATATCCATCTTCTAACGGACGATTAGCCTGTAAAAATATGCTTAGAAGAGGATTAGTACTAAACCTAAAGTAATTGTGATCATCAAAATCAATGGGGTTCAATAATATATATATGTAATCAGCCTAAATTAAGTAAGAGCCAAATAATCTGCCGGCATCTCTTACATTATTTTAAGAAATGAGATAACAGCATCCAAAGTCTCAATATAAAAATTAGGAAAAATTACACCTAGGTCCTTGAATTTAAGGCTTAATAACGCACATATTCACGTTATAACATCGAGGTCCCTGAGTTTTAATAAATTATAAAGTGGATCTTTTTTATTTTTTATTATGATTTTTTTTTAAATTACTATTATACCCCTCTCCCTCTCTCCATATTAATAATTTAACTTATTTAATTAACTAATTAACTAACAAGCATAACATGAAATTCACCAAAGTATGTATTTTTATATTTTTGTATATTATAATAGTATTATTTTTATAGCTTTGTATATTATAGTAGTATGATACCACTGGATTATAGCCTACGCATATCGATCCAAGAGCAAGAATAATATGAGGGCACGACAGATGATAAATAAGAGTACGCAAGTATGTACAGTAATAGCTACCGTTAGAAGAGTAGGTCACTTTTTGCTTTCTAGAAATGTAATCATTAACTTCTCATTCATTAAAATTTATCCCAATGAGAAATGCGCATGATTTAGTTTCTTCTGTATGCTTTCATAACATTATTTGCACCCTAAGTACGTAGGGTGAAACCAACAGCGTTCTCCTGTCGCTTCAAAAACATACCCACTATGTGATAATCTATTGCACAAACAAGTGCTTGAATGTGCAGTCCACGCACACATTTTAGAACACCATTGAAGCATTCAGATGTGTTTGTAATTATAGTACCGTATCTGAAACTTCCATCATGAATAACTGTCCATTTTTCAAATCCTCTATCTTCCAGCCACTTATGAGCATCCGGATATACAACAGTAATATTTTATATATGTTGGATAAAACTATCTCAAACATTAGTGTTGCTCGCATTGTACATCTTATCACACATAGACTCAACTGCCTAAATACCTAGAGTTCATAAAGTCTTTTTGAAATTTTCTCCCAGGTGACAGAGATAATGTCGATGAGCAACATAAAGTAAGGCAGATGCTACGCCTTGTAGTAAACCAGAATATTTGTCATTTGTTGCTAGTAATACATAGATCTCTTCGTGTACGTACTGGCTCAATTAGGTCGCATTCTAATTAGAAATCACTCCTACGAGTTATTACTTTCTGACTCAACTGCACCAAATGCTAATAAAAAAACTCCATTATTAGTGTATATGCTTACCGCAATTAATAAAGTACCACAATATTTTCCCAGAAGAAATATCTCATCTATACTGAACATTAGCCGACAGAATTTTCATTCTTCAATGATGGACCGAAACTCCAGAACAAACGCTCGAACATATTTACTTGAGATTTATGTATGTCATAAACAGTTTCAGATATAACTACTGTTAGACACTCATAATGTCGGTACAAATTTTTATATAATTCTTTCCGACCACCAAATATAGCCTTAATGGCCTTCCTTCGAGCATCTCATGTTTTAATATAACTGATTTTAATATTGTACTTTGCATTTATCCGTGACATGATGTCACTTGGGCACATATTAATTTGAGCTCACATTGTTGGTTTTACTAAATGAGCAATAATCTAGACGTGCATTAGCGGTGGTCCTCGTCGAGTTTCGAGTTAGAATAGTTATGCAGCTCACCAAAAGCAGATATCTTCCATACACCGCCGTATCTTTTGGCAGAAATTGCATGTAAACGTCATTTATATGGAGTGAATTTATTTACAGCATATGCACAAATTAATATTATTTTTTGTTTATTTGATACTATCTTCTTATGTTACATATAATTATAGATTATCCAATCACTCAGTGAACATTACAACTCCTACTTTGAATAAAACATTGTGTTTACTTGAAGATTTTGTAACTCTTAAAAATTTAAATGTCTATCTATGCCACCAAAATAGGCATCATCGTCGATCTCTGCATCCCACTCTTGCATATTTACAACAATTGAACGTATGCATCATTTGTTTCAGACTGCTGCACAAATATTGAATCAGCTGCAACGAAATTGTACAAAAGAGTATCAACATTCTGCTCTCTTTGAATGTTCTCCTCCTCATTAAGTTAATCACTAGAGTCCGATTCTCTTTCAGATTGAGATGAAGTACCAGTGTACATTGATTGGTAATCATCGTCTTCTTCATTAATGGCATCACCAACTTGTACATTATAACCTGTGGATGGACTACAAGTCTCGTAAATATTATGACCGCAACTGTACAATAATTTAAATGAATTTATGTAAAAAAGTATACTTAACTATATATCTACATAGTATATTAACTTTAAAAAAACTTACGATGTATTAGAACATGGTAATTCTTCAGATTGTGATGAAAAATATATATTTAATAGCCCTTGTGTAACTGAGATGAGTACACTTTCTTGAGCATGTCCGAAATAAATTTCTCTGTCATTCACAAGCGATGGAGTACCAATAAGTGGTACATCTTCAATGTAAAGTGTTAGAGATGTTTGAGATGCACGCTCTAACATAATCTCATATTCGTCATTATCTTTGATATATCATACTATATATCTTATTTTCTCTGGATATTTGCACAATATTTTTCACATCATGCTTGTTTAAATCGAGACGTATCGCTCGACATATTTTATTTTTTAGATCAAATAATATGTCACCAAATTTAAATTTCAGAACCTTAGAGTGACCACCAATATAATCTGGGGATTTATCATCCATAAATATTAAGTTACCATCAAAATGAATGACAACATAAACAAATGAATTTGCAATTTAGTTTACAATACAATATCTTTGAGTGTGATTAATACAAAGATAATAGCGCCTAATTATTATTCAGCAAACATGTAGTAAGTAGGTCCAATGAATAACAAATAATTAAAATACAATTTTATTATATTTTTAGTAATTTTATTTATTATTATATAACTATTTAAATAATTATACCATAAACAATTAATTAATTAAAAATTTAAAATTTAGTAATTAAAAAAATTAAAAAAAATTAATAATTAAATACCTTAAGTGTTTACTGTTTTTGATTTTTCCTTGTTGAACTCCTGTTGCTCTTCCCCGAAAATTCCAAGGAAATAAGAAGTGTGGAGAAAATGAGTTAGGTGAGGAGGGGGGGAGGGGTGCAATTTATAAAAATCTTTAGTCAGAAGTCACCCACGTGTCAGTAACAAGAGTTGCCCGCGCATCAGTAACAGGAGTTGCCTGCGGCGCGAGTGATTTCTATTACTCAGAAGTTGCCCGTCCGCCCACCCCAAACTCGCAATGTTCAAATGTTGGCTCGTTTCCTCAGCATCTTGCAGTCACAAGACCGAAAAATCCAACAGACCCTCAAGCGATCAAAACGGTGGCTGCATTGTACCACTCATGGAGAGCTCGTAATGGTCGTGTCCACAACAAACCTTTCTCGTTGCCCAGAGTCATCGTTGCACTTATTCATTTTAACGAAGCCCAAGAGCAACCTTCATCCAATATGGGGAACTGAGATCCCTTTAGCTTCAACGGCTGTAGCAACCCCTCTGCATCCCATTGGGATCCCCCACCCCACGATGGATTAAGGTGAACTTCAATGGCTCCGTTAAACAGAACGGTGCGGCAAACGCAGGTGGGGTGGTGCAGGATCACCATAGCAACCTCCTCATGGCGGCAAGTTCCAAGCTCTACATGACCTAGAATGTGAAATATATAAATAAACTTGAGCTTTGAATTTCTTTAAAATTAACATGAAATTCAAGTAGAATATTTCGAAAACAAAGAAGATTTTATCAAGAAGTTGATAATTCAACTTATTTTAAGGCACCATTCCTCACCAATGAATGAGAGAAATACCAGAATAAGCGATGTTCACCCGACTAACAATAGAAAACAATGGATGTGATTCTAGACCTTTGTCAAAGGCAAGCAAATATATGAAAATTTTCAACTCAGTGGAATTAGAATCCATCTATGAAATAAATGTGTTAAAAAAAATTTAGATCAATTTTAAGCTGAGTTTCAAGTCCAAAATTCTAACAATGAAAAAATTGATAATACTAATGTCAACGGTGAAAGCTTAAGCAACAATTTCTTTAAAACATACCAAGTGAATTCATCAAAATTGTACATTCGATTGCAACTGTGCACAATGAAACTTGGAACCAAATAATTGGCATGCACTAAATCAGAAGAGAATCAATATTACGCTTCCCTTCAGGCCCCTTGCTGTACCAGGAGGAGACGTAGTCGCCGTATACAACCTCGAGATACTTGAGTGGTGATTGCTCTGTAATCAGTTGACTTGCAGGTCCGATTTTTCTGGTTTTAGCAGGATCATAGAATGTTGCAATGGAAATCCGTGCTCGATCAGCATTGACGACAGCACGGTGCACGGCACTTCTGTATAAGCCATTGGTAATGATCTGCAGTTGTTGAAGGTAGGAAATGAATAGTTTTGTTGAAGGTTGGTCGATGAATAAGCTGAACAAAGTACAGAAGAGGAAGAAGAGATGGCAGAAGAAATCTTATAGCAAAACGAACCATTTGTTCAGTTTAGGCAAATTTATCAAGTACCAAAATAATTGTGACTTCACTTGTGACAGTATGTCTAACCCAATCATAGCTTATTATATTCAAATCTAGATCCAACACAAAAGGTCCTGACCCAATAATATGCAATGATTGCAGCATGACCCAAATAAATCAGGTCAACCCGCACTGTAAATTTAATTTGTATCAATTGATGATCAGAAATGATTTGGAAAGATGACTACCGAGGATTGCTGACATGGCGGATTGGAAATCTCCTCATTCTTTCTGAATGAAGGGAGGTTTCATTTTGAGATGATTTTATTTCTTGCAATTATATTGTATTAGATATTTTCATTTCATGATGTTTTTTTAAGCATGGATTTCTCTTTTGTGTGAAAAAATTATGATATTATGTAATTTTCTTTTATTGCGTCAATTTATATGGAGGCCTAAATAAAAACCTTTGATTAGTGTGTTTTTCTTAATGTTGAACGAACCTAGTTTGCCTACTCTCCTGTGATTGATTATGGAATAAATCGATATCCCAGATAGAGAAAAACTTGGGTCTTGGGAGAAAATTCCTAACACTCTATCCATCCGCTCTAAGGTTTTCAGAACCGAACCAAGATCGAACCGGTCAATCGACTGAGTCGTTCATGGTTTTATCGGTTCAACCGGATAACTTAATAATTACATTTAAAATAATCCAGATGAGCCCGGTTCAGATTATTGGAGAACCAGCTCTCCCCCACGCTTCTCGTCACTTGATCAATCCCTAAAACAAGCAAGCCGCTGATGAAGCTCCAAATCCCAAATATGCTGAGGTAGAGAGCAAGCCCCAGGCTCCTTAGTTCGTCCGGCACCTGATCGTAGAAGAACTCCTGCAGCCCAACCATGCTGAAAACCTCCATGATCCCAAATAGAATGTACTGGGGAAGAAGCCACAAAATGCTCATGGGAACCGTCGAATTCGGTTCATCTAGCAATCCGTGCTCCTTCGCGGTTTCGAGCCTCTTCTTCTCCACCAGAGCAGCAACCACCATGGCGACCACGGAGAAGGCCAACCCGGTGCCGATTCAATGAAGCTCTGTGATGCCGGAGGAGAGACCAGAGATGTTTCTGGCTAGGGGAATAAGGAGAGTCACAGAGTGGGATGAAGGCGACGATGACGATGCTGATGATGCTCTGAAATGCCGTCGACGGCACTTGAATCAGCCTGGCATCGATCCGCCAGAATCCGATTGAACCGGAAACCCTAGGAAACTTTGAATCCTCCGCTCCGCTCGCTGGCACACTGCCTCGATTTCGCCGTCTCGCGAGTCGCGACCTCGAGCCCGGAGCCCTCGCCCAAATCCGATTTGACAGTTTAATAACCGGCTCGTCCGGTTCAGCGATTGAACCGGTTTTTTATTGATTTCGGATCTAATATTGAACCAGACCGGACCTTGGGCCGATTCGCAGTCGAACTGGCCGGTCCGGTCCGGTTCTAAAAACCTTGATCCGCTCAAGCTCATCTCCTCCAATCAATTCGTTCCTCCTACTATTCCTGCTTAGCATTCACTTTATTTGTTCTACTGCTGCAATCGCCTCTGTATTGCCATTTGTTTGCTCGGCCAAGCCCCTGGTCGTTTTGTCTTGGGAGATCTTCTGCTACTATAGTCGAGCTAGTTATCTCGTCAATTGCAGCCTCTCAACTAATCGGATTTGTGAGACCACGCCAACTCTGCAGTGCTTGCTCAATCCTGTGTTGCTCGCTCATGCCTGTGCTGATCGTTCAAGTCGCAACACCAGTTGTTTCTCCATGCTTAGGCTTGGTTACCGGACCGGACCGGCTCTACCGGTTCCACCAGTTCCAACCGGTTCCGGAACCGATTTGCTTAGCTTGGATCCAGTCCGAGTCCGATCCGGATCCATATATTTGGGTCAGGTCGGGTCAATAAGGTAAATTAATTTAAAAATATATTTTATAAAAAAATTTGTATTTGTGATATTTCTGAAAAAATTAACATAAAAAATCTAAAAAATGTTATTAATATTAACGAAAATATTTAAAAAAATAATTACAGTTCGTACAAATATTTCACATTATAAAAAAAATTATTCGTCGTAATTACAAAGAATTCTTCTCGAATACTCCTCCTTTTCTTCTGAATTGTTATCCTTAAATTCGTCCACGAAATTATACTGTTGATTTCGTGACTCAACAGCAAACCAATTCTGTAGACAAGTAAGCATGCAGAGAGTTGCAGGAGACAAACTATTTCTGTAGTTTCCTATTATTTTTCTTGTGGTGGAAAAGACTGATTTAGAAGCTATAGTGGAAGCTTGGACTGCTAGAACATCTCGTGCCAAAGCAGATAGAACGAGATATTGCTTTGATGAGCTTTTCCACCACTCCAATAAGCTCATATCATTATCAAATTTCTCCCCGAGATGTAAATAGAACTGCAACTCATTCAAATTGGCAGGTGCTTGACTCTGTGTTGTGGATTCGCCAGAAGTTGCTTTTTCTTTCTCTGTAATAAGAGATCATTTTGCCGCCGCCGACCTAAGAACATTGAAAAAGCCAGGCTTTTTCTGTGTTCCTGTTTGTATCTCCACACGTTGCACGTTCCTGCTTGCAACCTGCTCACTATAATAAAAGAAAACAACTCTTGGAGAGTTGTAAAAACTGATAATTTTTTGACATTAGTATTACTCCCCAAGAAATCAGAATATTCCGCGTAAAATATTTCAATAGCTTCGATTCTCTGACGAGGATCAAGCATAGCAGCTATTTAATATAAAAGTGATTTTTTTCCAGTATTTTCTAAATTTTAGTTCTATATCAGCAATAAAGACCCAAGAATTGGATCTAATCTACACTCTAAAAATTTTTGAAACATTTGAAAAACATAAGGTAAAAAAATAGGCGAAGTCGGATAATAACCAGAAAAGCTTTCAGTACAACAACCACCACCAAGCCTTAATCCCACAAGGTGAGATTGGCTACATGAATCCTTTGTTTCCATTGCGCTCTATCAATTACCAAATTTTTATCTAAGTCTAAGTAACTAAGATCACTCCTTATAGTTTCTTGCCATATTTTCTTTGGTCTTCCTCTTCCTCTTTGTACATGAGCAAAATCCAATAACTCAATTTTTCTAACTAGAGCTTCAATCGGCCTACTATTTATATGTCCAAATCATCTAAGCCGACTTTCTCTAAGTTTATCCTCAATTGGTGCAACACCAACTTTCTTTCGGATATACTCATTTCTCATTCTATCATTTCGTGTATATCTACACATCCACCTTAACATCCTCATTTCTGCAATATTTATTTTATTTGTATGTTTTCTCTTTGCAGGCCAGCATTCAGCATCATATATCATCGCTGATCTTACTACAGTTTTATAAAATTTACCCTTGATTCTGGATGAAATTTTTCTATCGCACAACACACAAAAAGCATTTCTCTATTTTTCACATCCTGCTTGAATCCTGCTAATAATGTCATTATCTATTTCACCATCAATTTTGTATGATAGATCCAAGGTATCTAAAGCGCTCACTCTTCTTGACAATTTGATCATCAATTGTCACATCTCTAATATAAGTATTTCTTTCTTGACTCAATGTGCACTCCATATATTCAGTTTTTGATCTACTGAGATGAAAATCTTTAAATTCTAGAGCATTCGTCCAAAGCTCTAATTTCGCTTTAGCTCCCTCTTTAGTTTTCTCAACAAGGACAATATCATCTGCGAAGAGCATACACCAAGGCACTTCATCTTGGATATGTTCAATCATGACTTCCATAATCAAAGCAAAAAAATACAGACTTAAAGCCGAGCCTTGGTGTAATCCAACTGTAACAAAAAAATTCTTAGTCAAACCTCCTTGTGTCCGAACAGAGGTAACAGGTCCTTCATACATGTCTTTAATAACTTGAATATAAGCAGTGCAAATCTCTTTCTTTTCTAAAACTCTCCAAAGTACTTCTCTTGAGACTTTATCATAAGCTTTTTCCAAATTAATAAAAACCAAATGTAAGTTTTTCTTTCTCTCTTTAAATTTCTTTATTAAACTTCTTAATAAATGAATGACTTCTATAGTAGATCTACCTAGCATAAAATCAAATTGATTCTCTGATACCTTAGTATTATGGCGTAATCTTTGTTTGATCACTCTCTCCTAAAGTTTTAAAGTATGCTCATTAATTTAATTCCTCTATAATTGGCACAATTTTGTACATCGCTATTATTCTTATAAATAGGTACTAATATACTCTTTTTCCATTCATTTTGTATTCTTTTAGTCTTCAAAATCATATTAAACAATCTAGTGAGCCAAGAAACTCTTTCATCTCCTAAGCACTTTCAAATATCTATTGGGATGTTATCTGGTCCTACTGTTTTTTTATACTTCATCTTCTTTAAAGCTTTTCAGACTTCAGTTTTACTAATATGTCGGATGTAAGAGTAATTTTTACTTTTTTTTAGCTGCTGAATTCCGTAAGATCAATTGAATTTTCACAACCTTCATTAAAAAGCTGTTGAAAATAACTCATCAATTGATCTTTGATATCTTCCTCCATGAAAAATACTTTTTGATCTTCATCTTTAATACATTTTACTTCAATTAAATCTTTACTTTTTCTATTTGTTGCCGTGGCAATTCTATATAATTGTCTTTCTCCTTCTTTAGTGTCTAGCTTCTTATAAAAATCCTCAAGAGCCATATTTTTGCATTGCCTACTACTTTATTAGATTCTCGTCGAGTCACTTTATATTTCTCTCACTTATTCTTATTTTTGTTTTTAAACAAATCTCTATAACAAATCTTCTTCTTAATTTTTTCTTGTACATCACCTTTCGACCACCAAGTATTTTTATTATTTGGAATCATTCCTTTGGATTCTCCCAGCACATCCTTCGCTACCTTACGGATACAGTTAGCAACTGTCAACCACTATTGAAGGTCATGATTAAGTATATATGAATTGTAAAAAGCCGTTAGCAAATCTACGTATGGTAAAAGTGATTCGAATAAACGATGAAGTAAATTCCATCTAATTTCTACGGGTAATGAAAATTTTACAAAATTTTTTCCAGCACTTAGGCAAACACGTTTCTATTCACACCTAATGTTTAAATTTAAACGAATCCATTTTGCAGCATACTTAAATTTATTGATAATTAAATGTTCAAGATTAAAAGCACTAGAAACACATAAGTTTATGATATGACATGCACATCTAACATAAAAAAGAGAACCATAAAATGAAGGTTTTAAAAATTGCTGTAAAAAATTACTACAGAATTATTATTTGAGGCATTATCCAAAATAATAGAAAAATTTTTATTCTCTATATCATAAATTTTATAAATATTACGAATATAAGAAAAAATAGTTGAACCTGTAAGGGCCTCATCTAATACATCTAAAGATAATATCCGTTTTTGCATTCCCCACTGTTCATCGATCCAATGACAAATAACAACTAAGTAACTCGCGCTACTAATGCTAGTCTAAATATCGGATATTAAAATAACCCTACAACTAATGTTATTGAGGTGATAAATAAGATATTTCTTATATTCTTCGTACATTGACATACAATCTTTTTTAAGTGTATGCCTAGAAATATGGTTATAAATATTGAATAATATATTCTAAAAATCCCTTCTTTTCACATATTGTAAATGATTGTTCGGTTTGTACAATAAATCGAACTAAACCTCTACGTGCCTTATTATTTCTAAAAGACTATGGCATAGTTCCACTCTGAAGATTCAGTTGCGTTTGAGTTGGCTCTACAGTAGTAGGTTGATAAGTTCTTTCATCAAACTTATGAAATCTAACTAGGTGCTTCTTAATGTACGAGTTCCACCACCGATACCATCCTGTTTGTATGAGTATTGATTTTTATAAATTTTACAAATAGCAACGTATTTGGGTCTCTTCGAGTTGCTATTAGGTTTAATTTATAATTCAAAAAATTCTCATACCTTACTGCGTTTTGTCCGAGATTTGTTAGAGACACTAGAAGATTGAGTTGACGGACCAATGCTGATGCCAACATCTCCATTTGCCTCAGGATCATGTTCGGCAGATAGGTCGAGATCAGGTTCTGAAATTTCGTTAAAGTTTTTACCAAGTGCAGGAAGACGATCGAGTTTTGGAACATAATTCAAATCCATATTCTGTTGGCGACTTGAGGAAGGAATGCTAGCAAATCTACATTGGGAAGCCACTAAAACGTATTTGCAGAATTTTTGACAAAACAGAAGAGCAGAAAAATTTGATGAAAATTGTAGGAATTCTCTTCACAAATTTCTACTATTTATACAGAGTTTAATACATGTTCAAAAATCTAAAATAACCTTAAAACGGTAATTTTAAGTTTAAAACGGTTATTTGATCGTTGCTAGGAGCAGAAACGAACGATCAAATGACCATTCCATTATTAAAAAAAAAAATTAAATTTTATCCACAGCAGAGCTGCCAGCTACAGTGCTTGGGGGTAGCGCCTATGCGGCTCACGCGGGCGTTGCCCCTAAGCATTATATATATATATATATATATTTATTTATTTATTTATTTTGGAACCGGACCGGTTCTGGTTTAACGGAACCAGCCCGATTCCGAACCGGATAACAGGTTCTGCACTTACAGAACCATATTCTATGAATTCAGATACAAATTTTAACAAATCAATTAATCCGGTTATTCGACTACTGTGATTTTATTTGCTCGTCTGACACTTGCTCGAATTTGCTCCAGTTGCACAACTTTTCATTATTGACTGTAATTAATTACTATTTGATAAATATTGTAAGAATATATAACACTGTTGTCTTGTTTCTAATTTAATAAAAGATGAATTGAGCTCTAATCTAAGTTGATAATTTTTCAATTACCTTCAATCTTATTTACTTAAAATTTTGAAAGGATTAGTTTTGTTAAATTCTAAAATTTCTACATTAATCTATGAGTAATCTGCTATACGAATTTGCTGATATCTAAACTTGCATTTTTATTCATTCGTCTCGGATCAGGTTCCTATAAAATTGTGGTAAGACAAATGAGAATTTGTTTAAAACTAAATGAATATAGAAAATTGTGAGGACTAATGGAGCATTTTAGCAATGACCATCAGGGTCTAAATTCAACCTGGTGGAGACACAGATCAGCATCGAATTGGATGGCTAGGATGACGTCATGTGCTGAGTCAAAATTCAAATTCAAATTAATTAGAGCTATTAGAGATTTTCATATTAGCTTTATTTAAATTTGATTTGATTTGATTCAGAGCATATCTAGAAGATTTGAAGACTCACCACATTTAGAGATGATTTTATTTTATTGTAATAGAATTAGTTCCATATTTGCTTTTATTTATTTGGAATTTTATTTTCTACATTTAATATTGTATTTTCAAATTTCTACATGGGATCTCTCTATATAAAGAGGTCGCCTTGCATTGTAAAAGAGAGAGTATTTTTGATGAATAAAATCATGTTTGAGC